>ML264793.1:99785-178138 GCA_005239495.1 Nicotiana undulata | reverse complement strand
GCATAAAATCACATTCCTAACCAAATTTCAAATTTTATGAACATCCTCAAAACTTTACTAACTATAAATCTCTCATTTGATCTGAATCCCGTCAAATCAAGTCCATTTTACCCCAAATTTCACAGATAGGACAAATAACATATAATAAACCTGTTCCGGGCTCCGGAACCGTAATACGGGCCTGGTAACACGCCTTTCACATAATTACTCATTTTCAAAATCTTTTATTATTTCCAGAAAACAATTTTCTTTAAAAATTCATTTCTCGGGCTTGGGACCTCGGAATCCGATTTCGGGCATACGCCCATGTCCCATATTTTCCTACGGACCTTCCGGGATCGTCACATCATGGGTTCGGGTCTGTTTACCAAAAACGTTGACCAAAGTCAACTTTATTCAATTATTCAATTCAAAAATCCCATTTTTATCAAAATTTCACATGGAAGCTTCCCGGCTACCTGCACGGGCTGCGCACGCATATCGAGGTGAGATTAACGGAGGCTTTCGGGGCCTCGGAACACAGATTTAGCTGGAATTACTTAGGATGACATTTTGGGTCATCACAAAAATAAAATTATAATATCATACAACTTAAATATAATTTTTATACAAATTTTATACAATATGTCTTTTGTATATTTTGTATCTTATTTATACATAGTAAAAATAAGTTTCATACAACTAGTTATATATTATACAACGTATTTACAAATTATGTACAACTTTCATACATTATTTCTACCCAATTAAATACAACCACTATATCATACAAGTTAAATATAATTTTTATACAAATTTTATACAATATGTCTTTTGTATCTGATTTGTATATATTTTTTCTATGGTGTGTGCTTCTTCCTCTCTAAAATTCCAATCAACACTTACTCTCTTGATACAATTTTGATACATATCAACAATTAACTTTATGTAAAAGATAGTATCGATAACTTAAATACAAATTTTATATAACAATTCATACATTATGCAGCTATTTTTCGACTTTCATACAACATTCAAATAACTACAACATAATACAAATATATACAATTATAATACAACTTTATTATAATTTCGTAAGTATATTGTATGTCATGTATTCTTCTTCTTCTTCTTCTTCTTCTTGTTCTTCGAGTTTCAATCTGAAATTCAGCCAAAATCAAGTCTAATCTTCACCAAAACACCCTTATTGAGTTATAAATTCCAAACAATATTCCTAATTATTTGCAATAACACCCAATCCAAACAAATAATAGTTTTTGAAAACCCAAATTCGATTTCAAAGCTTCAAAGCTTTTTAATGGTTGCCAATGGTGAAGAGTCAAACACTTTCAAAATTTATAATCCTACGGAGAATTAGGAGAGATTAAAGTCTGCATATGTTATAGCCCAACTAAAGCGAAGTGAATCTTCAGGCTTTGTAATTTTAACTTCCTTTGAGCATTCGTCTTTTCAAATCATAAACTGATATTCCTTATGAGTCTTTAGGCTTTGCAAGAGAGAGACATATGGCTAACTAAAGCGAAGTGAATCTTCAGGCTTTGCGAGAGAGAGAGAGAGACGTAGAGAGAGAGTAGGGCAAGTATAAAGGATAAGGAAATAACCGATATTCCTTATTCAATTCCTAATATAAAGGGATACTCATTTATAATTTATTTGTATATAATTGGCATACTGTATATGACCATATAATTATATTGAAACTTGGTGTAGTGAAGGTAATAAGGTTTCAAATAGTGTATAGGAAGGTAAATGTCCCTAAGAACAATAACTCAAAATACTTACTAGTTTGTTTGAATTGTGTTTTTGTATTAAATATATAGTAGTTAAATAATTTTATAGTATTTTTATTTATTTATTTATTATTATATTATATTATCAATTAAATTTATTATTACGTAACAATGAACGACATATTTTATATAAAATTCAACTTGGCGGCCATTTTACCCTTATTATTGTTTAATAATTTCATTTACTGTTTACCGAATGTTTTTCTTTGTTAACATCATCTCATTACCTTAATTTATCTTCGTCATATTTTAAGCCCTTCCTTTTCGTATACTCTTATTGTCACTCACTATACATGTTCCTCGTCACTTTCTTATTTTTTTTTTTTTTTTTTTTTTTTTTTTTTTTTTGGAGTTTGATTATTTTAATATTTCACATTAATTAAAGGGATTTTAGTAATTAAGTTTATCAGTCATGGTGTGCATTTTATACAAAATTGAATCAATCACAAAAGATATTATTGTGCAACAAATAATACTGTCTATTCAAATTTGATTTCAATTTTCAACAACACAATATAGTACAATGTGATGTATAGTGAAACTATGAAAAACATATGTCCAATAGGCTGTTAATAAGACTTTGATCAATTTTTATATTTTTTTTAAACTCATACTTAGCTTTTTATTTAAAATGCTAAGAGTGTACAACACTTTTATTGATGGTTTCGTGATATCTGAAATTCTGAATCGTGCAACCGGAAGATGAGTAAGAGGGTGTTTGACTAAGCTTATAAGCTGGTTAAACTGACTTATAAGCACTTTTTAATTTATTTATGTGTTTGGTAAAATTAAAAGTGCTTATAAGTTAAGTGTTTATAAGCTAAAAATAAGCCAAAACTCATAAGTTGGTCTCCCCCAACTTATCACATTTCAGCTTATAAGCACTTTAGATTTGACCAAAATACTTACTATTCTATCTCTAAAATACTTCTTTTTAAAACATAACTCTTCGTATAGTTTTATTCTATCTCAGTTCTTCAATACATATTAAGTGTTTGTTTCTTCTTTACAAACACTGTGTGCATTATTTAAGATTTTTTTCTTAATTTTTGTTAATTTATACTCCACCCCTTCTAGCAGTGTAAATTATTATAAAGTCATCCAAACACGTAATTGCTTATTTTTTAATTCAACTTTAGCACTTAAAAATGCTTTTCAGCAGCTAATGCTTATCAGCTAAGCCAAACGGGCTCTAAATCATTGACCAATTTCAGTCAAATTTTAGTCAAACAGATAACCAAAAACAATTACCAAATAATTTAGAAAAAGAAATAACAATAAGATAGTTCATCCCAGCTAGAGTGAAGAAGAGGGCCATTTTTTTTTTAAAATTATTCCTTTTTAGGGTGCCTTCACTATTATTGATATGCTTAAAAAAGACTAAGAAAATTTCATTATGATAAGACTAGTTCTCTACTTTAGATTGAGCATATGGGTGTTATTATTGAAATATTAATTAATTGGATGGTTAAATCGTATAGTATTCACCGACAAATATTTTGAATCGGAATGAAAGAGAAATTGGGACCCTTGCATGTGCCAAATTGAAAAAGTTGCTCTCGTCTATTATCATTCACCTTCTGGCTTCTTGGGTACAAATACATGAATCACCGACACCTTTCATTTTTGTTGAACTTTAAATGTTCGGTTATAATAGGGAAACCCCCCATTGATCCTGGCTCCGCCGTTGTGTGAAAGCATTAAAGTGGTAAGTTTCAATACATGAAAATTTGAATTAATATTCTTTATGTTGGCTGGCTAAAATTATACCTTTAACATTAACAATAACAATTTAAAGACCTTTATATATAAGAGAAAAAAATACAAAATGTTGAGATGTTACCAGTTCAATTTTATTTAGCTGTCACAAGAGAAATAAGATGTGAAGCAATAGAGTTGGCTAGGAAGGTGTATGGCTAAAATCAGACCGAGGAAATTCGGAACGCAGGGATATTTTTATGAGTGATTTACAAATCAAAGGGTTTAGTTTGGCCGAGGTCGACCAGTGACCAATAGAACGAGTCGCCGAGTGGTTCATCACGGCCGAGGACGAGCAACATAGATAGAAGTAACGGCTCGTTTTGTATTGGGATCTGCAGAGGGAATATTCTCTCTATTTGTACTTTTTAGGGTTCTTTGAGAATATCCCATATAAATAGTATGAGAGATAAGACAAAAGGCATGTACGATTCCATATAATAAGAAGTCTTTTGAAAAGTAAGCTCTCAAATAAATACCAAGAACAACTGTTTGAAGAGATTCAACCTTTTTGGATTATCTATTGTCATTCCCACCAGATCCGAGAAATTATTTAATATTCTCTTATATACTTGTCATTAATCACTGCCAGAGGAGGGAATCATCCCTCCCATTCATTGGGTGAATCTTCTTCCTTATTTATATTTAGTGTCATTTATTGCTATTTAATAAGTATATGATATCTCTAACCTATTACTACATTCGACGCATTTAATACTAGCGCATTAAATCCATCTCTCCACTGGCCACTTCTTTTTTTTACACCATTAACCTATGATCTGTTGTTATTAGCTTTAACTAGGATTAACTCTCTTTAATAACTGATTAATTAGTTTCACCAAAGATTATCACTTTTTGGTCAAACAATTTGGTGTCGTCCATGGGGATTTCCTAGTCAAAGTCTTAGTTCTTTTCAGATCTTAAAAAAAAAAACGCAAAACCTTGTCTTTCCTTGCGTGCATAGTTTAACATGGCAAGTAATGGAGAAGAAAGGATGAAGGCAATATCTAGTCTTACTTCCAACCTCCTAAACACCATCAACGAGTTCACTGAAACAGACTGATTTAAGGTGTGTTAGGGCACCAATTGCAAATAACTCATATAGACTGATTTGCGTTACCAGAGATTGGGTAAGGGCTTGAAATTACCTTGAGGGAAAGGTGTTAGGCACCCTTCGAGGCCCACAACGGTGGGTCCCGGCCAAACTTATTTTGTGAATTAGTCATTAGAAAAATAAATAAATCTAAGCACACATATGTATTAAAAGAATAAGGGAAGTCCTAGGTTTATTAGCCTATAAGATTACATCTATGCAATACCCGATAAACCTTCCTCAACTAGAGGCCTTACACGTGGCATTAGCTCACAGGTCATCATATCCTTTATTACCCAATTACCCTCCTCTTAGTGATTATGTAAGCGATTCTAATTTAAACAAACTCTATGCGTGCATTACCCATCCCTTCCTTACGGCCCTGGAGGTGTTTAGGACATCTAATTTAGGCAGTTTTAGACTCACCTAAGGTGCTTAAAAGGAGAAAAATCTAAGTGACAATTAAAAAAATTAGGATTGTCAGGCAAAAGATCACTTAAGGGGACTCATATTTACCTCCACAAATAAACAAACAATAGCACATCTCAAACAACATGATTTCAGATATTTTAGAAAGGTCCTAGAGCAGGATATCTAGGTGAGTAAACAAACAGACTATATGCAGTATGGTTTTAAAGCGAGGCAGTGTCGACCTAATCAGTTTGCCTACTGATTTTAGGACTTTATGAATCTGGGCAGTTCAATATTTAAGCAAGGCACAGTTTTACCAGTTTTTATAAGATTTTAGTTACCTACAAGCTTGCCTAGGTGTGGATCTGATATAGCCTACAAACATGGTATCTAATTGTAATCAAGCAGTTTGAGTTTGTTATGTCCTATAAGCTTGTTGTCTCGGTGTTGAACATTACATACCTTGTTTTTATACACATTTATCTCTAAAGCATGATATCTAGGTGTTTTAAGCTTACTCTTGCAGACATGATAGTTACTGATTTTACACGATGTAGGCGGATGTATTTAAGAAAATGCAGTAGAAGTCCTAAGGCATGGTTACTAATGCACATAAAAGAATGAACGTGTTTATTAGGCAAAATTATAGCAGCTTAGTGACAGAGTTTCGGAGTGGACATGATTATGCAGAAGTTTAGAAAGCAGAATTTTTAAACATAATGCGCCTATAACATGTTTTCTAGTATGCCAAACAATCCTAAGAGCATTATTTCTAATGCAAGCAAATAAACCTAAGAACATGATCTCTAATGCAAGCAATAATAATAATAAGCCTAAGGGCATGATTTCTACCCAGTTTCCCACAAAAATCATATAAGAATCCCTCCTCTTTTACTAATTTACCCAATATCTGTTTAAAAGGATTATTATTATAGACCAAATGAATTACAGAATAAACAAGTTATGCTATAGGGAGCCTGAATAGGCCCAACATGAACCTGGAAATACCAGGCCTTCAAACGGTCCAAAATGCCATAGTCTCATAATGTCCAATAGAGGGGGTATCCTGGTGCGTCAAAGTTTCCAAGAGTCTCAGGGACCCCGGGCAATGCTCACACCAAGATCCTTTAAAATGGAGAAGTAGTTTTGTGCAGTGTGGAAAGGGCCAACCCAGTATGCCAGAGTTCGGAGGAATCTCATGGATTCCTAGGCAGTACATAGACAGGAGGGGCAGAGTCCTAAGTATTCTAAGAGTAGGAGTGAGAGTGCTTGACATAGTTGGAGTAACTTTAAGAAAAAAACAGTATCGAAGTAAAACATCTAGGAGTGAAAAATACTTCAGGAGAGGAAACAGTTTCGGAAAACATATTAAGAGTGAAAACACTCTGAGAAAAGAGAGGTTTGATAAACAACGGTACAATCACAAAGCTTATTATTACCCAGATTCAACCCAGTTTATTAATTTACTCTAGGTGAGGACAAACAATTTTACATATAGGGCTCAGGGGGCTGGGAACACAGGAATCAGAAACACAAAAAAAGAAGAAGATGAAAGTGAGAGCACATTGAGCAACAGGGACATGGAACAGACATTCAGCAGCCAAATTCATAGCATTCATTAGAACATAGATTACTGATTTAAGGTCCTAACAGGAAAATCATACTTGATGCTAAAGTAGTTATGTCAACTAGCAGCAATAAACAGTAAAACATAGAGACTGAGTGTAGGGATGGTCATGCTGAGGACAGGGGTCTAACTACACAGGATTAGTCATACTAATTGAAGTTTGTGGACAGAAAAGATGAGAGCATGAAACATAACTGTAAACATGTTGGTTCAAGGTAGTAAACAAGAAGGACTGGAAAATAAAACATGAGTAAAATGCTGATTAAAACAATAAACATGGAAGAGTGAACTTAAACATGCTGATCAAGGCAGTAGATAGGAAAGGATATAACATTAAGTACGTAAGCAATCAAACTGGTGCAGAAGAGACATGGATTTAACAGGCATGGAGAAACAAATAATCATACATGTTTGAATTTCATAATGATATTTGAGATAGGAACATACCAATTAAGGAAGCATAAACAGAAGGTAAAGTAGGCAGGATTCAACAGTCTAGCCTTGGCTTTCAGCCGGCTAGACGAGCAATGAACATAAGTAGTAGAAAGAGAGAGGAGAGAAAATTTGTGTGTGTGTTTTGAACTATTATGCGTGTGTTGAAAAGGCAGAATGAGAGTATATATATAAAACTTAGGGAGTAAATCAAAATAAGGTAAAAAGAATCACAGTTCAATCAATTAGAAGCAATTAATCAATTATGGAATCAATTCCTATAGGGGAGTCCGGAATAGACCCCTTAATTGGGGGGTAATCAATTAACTGTCACAACAGGGGATTCAATTAAGGTAATGACTCAAAATCATACCATATAGAGAGTCAGTAGAAATCCCAAAATCATACTGATAACTAATTAAGGCAAGTATGATCAATTAAGGTTATAAATAAATAAACAAGTAAGATTTCAACACACACTGATTTTAACAGGACAGTTAATAGGAATCAATAAGTAAAATCTTCAAAGAATACTGATTTTATAGGAAAGAATTATTTAAATCCATAAATAGAAATCAACCAAGTTAGAATCCCAAAGGGTTCTGATTTTAACAGGAAAGAAAATCGTTCAGATCCTTAACAGAAGTCAATCAAGTAAAATCCCACAAAATACTGATTTTAATGGGGAAAATCATTTAGATCCCTAAATAGAATAAGTTAATATGACTGGTTCACAGAGATATACCAATATTGAAACAAAATCGAAGAAATCAGTATAACACACAGAAACATTTATGGTTCGAGCATACATACGAAGATTAACCAAACACGCAAATAGATGAACAAGTTAACCATTTTGAAAGTATAAACCTTTGAAGAAAGTCTGGGAAGAACTCTAGTTTAAGAAAGAGTAACTAAAAATCTAAGCAGTTAATTAAAATAAGAGATTTTTAAAGGAAAACACTCAATAATACTCGAATCACTCCAGATCTATAAAGATCCGAGAAGATTCGAACAGTAGTGAAACTAGGGTTTTAAGAAAGTAGTAGAGATGAAGAAAATAGGTCAAAAACCCATGGATTCGTACTAAAACAAGATGAAATCCATACTCACAAATGAAAATGGCCCGAGACAGGCCGGTAACCAAGTTTCAGGCAAGGACTGGTTGAATCTCCACGCGATTCTTCTAAGGACTCATGAAATCAAAGAGCCAGGGAGTATAGGAGACCAGTGGTGGTCGGAGAATGCACGGAAACACCATAGAAGGGAGCTTCTCTCCGGTGACGGCGATTAGGGTTAGGGTTGGTTGAGAGAGAACTGGAGGGGTTGGGAAACGGTCGAAGAGAAATGAAGGGGGGGGGGGAGGGGGGTTAGGGTTAGTTGAATTAGAATGGTAAGTTTAATCGTGGACCGTTGATCTAAAAGATCAACAACCACGATTTGATTGGGGTTTTTTGGGTCGGGTAGATACAGACATGGCTTAAGGAGTTTGGGATGGTATTATTAAGGATTTGGGCTAATATTAAAAGGGGTTTGGGCTGGTATTAAAAGGGTTAGGTCCGAAATAAAAAGGGCTATTTGCTAAATACCCAAATAATTGATAAAAAATAATTTATAAGAATAATTAACAAGTTATAAAAATGATTTTCAGGCTTAGAAATGTTTTAAAATACTTACTCGATATTTTAAAAATACACCAAGCCATTTTTCTGGTAAAATAATGTAATAATGCATGCATGGGCTATAATTGCAAAGACATTGCAATTGTAACCCAAAGAATGTAAATGTGGCTATTTGTGAAATAATTTTAGCTTAATATAAATATAAATAGCAAAATTAGGCCATGAAATTGTTATAAAATCATTTGTGATGCAATTAGTAAAATAAAAATACTGAGATAAATTAATTACAATCCTTAAAAATGCAAAAAATATGGAAAAATATTGATTGATGCTAATGCATAGTTTTGAAGATGTATATGCATCTTTTTGAAAATATTATAGGAAAAAATTGGGTATCAACAGCTGCCCCTCTTTACCTGGGAAGGATGAAAGAGTTGTCGGGTAAAGATATGATGGCCAATTTACACCGAGCGAGATGGTTTGAGAGATTTAGGCCGCACTCTAGTTTCCGAGTTGCCTACATATCCCTGGGTTTACACTAATCATGCCGTGAGTAGTTATGGATTCATCGCCAGAATATATCGACGAAGTTATCACAAGTACGGACACGAGATTTCGGGCTAGGTGAAATGGTGGATGTCAAGTGTGAGATAGTGTGAAGGGATTGGAGAAGTATTGCTCCTGTTGGGGTAGCAGTTTCTCATCCGGTCACCTGCAAGTAAAGATGTACTACAAGCGTATATTTGTGCATAAATTTAAACATGATGCAGATTCCCTTCAGACCATGAAAAATCGTCTTTGGACGGTTGAGGATGACGTCCTTAGACCATGATGTCCTGGGCCATGAATTGTTCAATGAGGGATTCGCAGGCTATGAAATGATGTTCTCGGGCCATGGAAATGGTGCCTCTGAACCATGACACCTTTCAATAATGATATGCAAATTTGAGAGATCCTTAGGCCATGACATGGTGTCTTCCGGCTATGAGGATGATGCCTTTAGATTATGACGCCTTCAGACAAGTTGGCGATATTTTAGCCTATGAGATGCAACAATGTGATGTTAAGGGCAACAAGACAAGGCTTAGTCTTGTATTAAGTTGAGGACAGAGCTTAGACGGAAAGGAGAGAAAATAGATAATGCAGGAGGGACAGTGCTTAGTCTCGTGCAAAGTTCGGGACAGGGCTTAGTCCCATGCAAATAGAAGGAAATGCTTAGCCTTATGCAAATATGAGGCAGGTCTTAGCCTTATGCAAGGTTTGGGGACAAGGCTTAGTCCCATGCAAATAGAAGGCAGAGCTTAGCCTTATGCAGATATGGAGGCAGGGCTTAGCCTCGTGTTAGTCCCATTCAAATAGAAGGCACATTTTAGCCTTATGCAGATATGGAGGCAGTTCTTAGCCTCATGCAGGATTTGGGACAGGGATTAGTCCCATGCAAATAGAAGGCAAATTTTAGCCTTATGCAGATATGGAGGCAGGTCTTATCCTCATGCAGGATTTGGGACAGGGCTTAGTCCCATGCAAATAGAATGCAGAGCTTAGCCTTATGTAATCATGGAGGCAGGACTTAGCCTCATGCAAATAGAAGGCAGAGCTTAGCCTTGCAGATATGGAGGCAGGTCTTAGCCTCATGCAGGATTGGGACAGGGCTTAGTCCCATGCAAATAGGAGGCGGAGCTTAGCCTTACGCAAGTTAAAGGCGGTGCTTGTCCTCATGCAAATATGGAGGCAGGGCTTAGCCTCGTGAAAGATTGGGTAGATAGCAGAGTATTTTATTAGCTCGAAGTGGATTCGGTATCGTGTCTATAATGAAGGTTGTGGTTTCGAGGCGTGTATATTCTTCGTTCCTGCATTCAAAAAAACATTGTGAGTTTTGTAAGGGGGAGGTCGGTTCATGCCTCCTTCGGCTTTGCTTGACTTGATTTTCTTGGTCTGGAGATCCTGTTCAAATCATCGGGGTAGCATTTTCTAAACAGAGTTATTTCACGAGCAAGCATGCCTAGTTTTCAAAGACGTAGTAAAATATTTTAAGAAATCGGTTAGATGAACCAGTGACTGTGACACGATCCGAGAAATTGCGAACTCTCTCTCGCTATAGAAATTTGAGGGTCCTCCTCAAAATTATACACCATTTAGATGGATAAACATTTCTGACAGCCGTATATGCTGCGATCGGCTGAACTTGCTTCAGAATTTTGAGGGTCCTCCTCAAAATTATACACCATTTAGATGGATAAACATTTCTGACAGCCGTATATGCTGCGATCGGCTGAACTTGCTTCAGAATTTTGAGGGTCCTCCTCAAAATTCTGCCCCAGTTTCTGATTGTGGGGGAAAATGGAAATTTTATTGAATTTTGACTGAACCCACAGGGCTGCCTACGTATCCCCTCTTAAAAGGGAATCAGGTCAAGTGCATTTCAATTTACATCATTTACGGAAGACATAAATAGTTATACATAGTATCGCTTGACTGCATCTGAATTGATTGTTTTTTGCCAGACTTCTCCGTCCATTTCTGCATGTATGAGGGCTTCTCCTGTCAATACTCTGTGGACCATTTAAGGATCTTTCCAATTGGGAGAGAATTTCCCTTTGGCTTCTTCTTGATGTGGAAAGATTCTCTTCAACACCGGCTTCCCTGGTGTGAACTGTCTCGGCTTGACTCTTTTGTTGAAGGCTCTGGACATTCTATTGTGATAAAGTTGTCCATGACATATTGCATTCATCCTCTTTCCGTCTATGATGGCTAACTGCTCATAATGACTCCTTATCCATTCTGCGTCGCTGAGCTCAGCTTGTTGTATGATTCTCAAAGAAGGAATCTCCACTTCGACAGGAATAACAGCTTCATGACCATTAACCAGTAAGTAGGGAGTTGCCCCGGTTAATGTGCAGACTATGGTACGATATCCTAATAAAGCGAATGGTAGCTTCTCATTCCATTGTTTGTGATTTTCTACCATTTTCCTCAGTATCTTCTTGATATTATTGTTGGCGGCTTCCACAGCTTCATTCATTTGAGATCTGTATGCCGTGGAATTCTTGTGCTTGATTTTGAAAGTCTCACACATGGTCTTCATTAGATCACTATTGATATTGGTGACATTGTCAGTGATGATAGACTCCGGAACTCCAAACCGACAAACAATCCGACCGCAGACAAAATCTGCTACGACCTTCTTAGTCACTACCTTGTAAGATGCTGCTTCGGCCCATTTGGTGAAGTAATAAATAGCTACCAAGATGAAACGATGCCCATTAGAGGCGGTGGGCTCTATTGGACCAATGACATCCATTCCCTAGGTGACGAATGGCCAAGGTGAGCTTGTTGCATTGAGCTCATTCGGCGGCACTTTTATCATATCTGCATGTATTTGGCATTGGTAGCATTTTCGGACATACTAGATGCAGCCCGTCTCCATGGGCATCCATAAATAACCGGCCCTAAGTATCTTATTGGTCAAGACAAAGCCGTTCATATGCGGGCCACATGTCCCATCATGTATCTCCTCAAGTAACCTAGAAGCTTCTTTTGCGTCGACACACCTCAGTAATCCCAAATCATGAGTTCTTCTACATAGGGTTCTTCCGCTGTGGAAGAAATTGTTGGACAACCTCCGAAGCGTACGTTTCTGAGTATGATTTTCATGCTCCGGTTATTCTCCTTTTTTCCAAATATTCTTTGATATCGTGGAACCAAGGTTTCCCGTCTGTTTCTTCTTCAACATGGGCGCAATATGCCGGCTGGCTATGGACTAGGATAAGATCAATGAAGTTTTTGTCGGGATGCTGTATCATGGATGACAAAGTGTCCAATGCATCGGCGAACTCGTTCTGAATCCTGGGAACATGCCTAAATTCTATCTTCGTGAAGCTTTTCTTCAATTCCTGCACATGGTGCAGATATGGCAATATTTTGGAATTCTTGGTGGTCCATTCTCCTTGTACCTGGTGCACAAGAAAATCTTAATCACCGATTACCAGCAGCTCCTGAATATTCATGTTGATGGCCTGTTGAGCCCTAGTATGCAAGCCTCATATTCCGCCATGTTTTTGGTGCAAGGAAATCTGAGTTTGGTAGATACTGGATAATGTTGGCCAGTTTTCGATACCAAGACAGCTCCAATGCCGACTCCTTTGAAATTTGTCGCTCCGTGAAAGAACATCCTCCAACCGTCGTAAGCCTCATCAATGTCTTCTCCTATGAATAGTACCTCTTCGTCGAGAAAATACGTTTTTAGGGGTTTGTATTCTCCTTCCACACGGTTTTCAACAAGATGATCAGCTAGTGCCTGTCCTTTGACTGCTTTCTGAGTAACATAAACAATGTCGAACTCACTCAGCAGGATTTGCCACTTAGCCAGCTTGCCGGTGGGCATGGGTTTGTGAAAGATATACTTCAAGGGATCCATCCTTGATATAAGGTATGTTGTGTACGCACAGAAGTAGTGCCTCAGTTTTTGAGCTATCCAGGTCAGAGCACAACATGTATGTTCCAGCAGAGAGTACCGCGCTACATATGGAGTGAATTTCTTACTTAGGTAATATATAGCTTGTTCTTTTCTCCCTGTCTCGTCGTGCTGCCCGAGAATGCAGGTGAAGGCTCTATCTAACATCGCAAGGTAGAGTAGCAGTGGTCCACCTAGCTCTGGTGGGACCAAGACTGGTGGTGTTGATAAGTACTCCTTGATCTTTTCAAAAGCCTTCTGAAAATCTTCGGTCCAACCAGCTGCAACATCTTTCTTCAACATCTTGAAAATTGGCTCACATATAACTGTGGACTGAGCTATGAACCAGCTGATGTAGTTTAGCCGTCCCAGAAACTCATTACATCTTTCTTACTCTTGGGTGGCGGCAGTTCTTGGATGGCTTTGACATTTGACGGATCCAATTCTACCCCTCGGCGGCTGACAACGAACCCAACTAATTTTCCGGCAGGAACCCCGAATGCACACTTTGCAGGATTTAATTTCAAGTTGTACCTCCGAAATCTATCGAAGAATTTCCTCAAGTATGGTATATGATCTGTGGATTTCTTGGATTTGATGATGACGTCGTCCACGTATACTTCGATCTCCTTATGTATCATGTCATGAAAGAAGGTAGTCATATCCCTCATGTAGGTAGCCCCAACATTCTTTAGGCCGAATGGAATCATCTTATAACAGTACACTCCCCATGGTGTAATGAAAGCCATTTTCTTAGCGTCCTCTTCGTCCATCAAGATCTGACGTAAACCGGCAAAAAAATCTACAAAGGACTGGAGTTCATGCTTGGCGCAATTATCGAATAAGATGTGCTGTTTGGAAGCGGGAAATCATCCTTTGGGCTGGCTCTGTTGAGATCCCGATAATCGACACAGACTCTGACCTTCCCATCCTTCTTCTGAACTGGCACGATGTTGGCTAACCATGTTGGGTATTCCACTACCCTGAGGACTTGGGCCTTAATTTTCTTAGTAACCTCCTCCTTGATTTTCAAACTCATGTCAGGCTTGAATTCCTGAGATTCTGCTTCACTGGCGGACACATTGGCTTTGTGGGAAACTTATTAGCCACAATAGACGTACTCAACCCGGTCATATCATCGTATGACCATGCAAAGATGTCCTCATATTCTTTCAAGAACTGTGTCTACTCTTCCTTTTCTGACGGCGACAGGTGAATGTTGATGCGGATTTCCTTGACAGTTTCAGAATATGCCAAGTTGATTATTTCTGTTTTGTTCAGATTGGACTTAGGCTTGTAAGTCTTCCACTTCTCTGACGATTTCCTCGGGTATGACATCTTCTTCTTCCGAATCACTATCCTTTTGTTGTGTTGTCTCGTTACATGTCACAATTATCGGTTCATCGAGATATGAAATAGTAATGCTATATAGATAAAAATATGAGAGAAAATGGTAATCGTAAACATCAATTCATTGAAGGAGTCAAACAAATGTGATTTTCAATAATTAAAACATCGTTTTGAAATATTGGAAATATCATTTAAAACAAAGTGCAAAAAGGGAAATCATCATTCAGAAAATAAAATAATGTTGTTCATCCTTGCTACCCCGGGACTCGTCGGGCCCTGGATGGTCTGACGGTCCAATTCTTGAGGAATGATCCCCTCTGCACAGCTCGGATGGTAGGGCCTTCCTCTTCCTCCTCCTCAAAAATAACACAGTAGTCTATGTTATCATCCTCTAGGATCAGGTTCCTCAAGGCGGCCAATGCTTCTTCCTCCTCTGATCCCCATATAATATCGGTTTGTTGGAAAGTATGACTCAGGTGTGGTATAGGCTGCTCAAGTAGATAGTACGAACCACGCCACGGTGGAGACCAGTTTTTATACTCTTGCCAGGTGTATCGGTATCCCAGCCCAAAAGTGGTACCATGGCACTTTGGATGTATTGGCTTGGTGATGCCCTGAAGATTTTTACCAAGACCTTTGCCAGGCTCATACCCTCTCCAGTTCATCATGCTTGCAATCATACTGTCCCACCACTTATCTTTGTCGATTGCGTTGACCTGCTCGATATGATGATAAGTTCTCCACCTAGACCTCTTCTATTTTCAACCATCGAGATGGTCTGACGGGTGTAAATAGGGTTGCTCCCGTCTCCATAGATAATCACTTCCTGGTGGTTCCACTCGAACTTCACTGCCTGATGCGAAGTTGACGCTACAGCCCCAACGGCATGTATCCAGGGTCGTCCCAATAACAGATTGTATGATGCAGATATGTCCAACACATGGAACTCGACATCAAACCACGTAGGCCCCATCTGTAGACAAAGATTGATCTCTCCAATGGTAGCTCTCTGAGACCCGTCAAATGCCTTCACATTCATAGTCCCTTCTCGTATTTCATACAGGCCTTGCCTAGCCTCTTCAGTGTTGTCAATGGGAAAATATTGAGACTGGACCCCCCATCGATCAGAACTCTGGCAATGAAATTTTCCTCACATTGCACGGTAATGTGCAGTGCCCTGTTATGATTCAAACCCTCGGGTGGCAGCTCGTCCTCGTGGAAGGTGATTTTGTGACTCTCCAGCACCTGTCCCACCATGTTGTCCATTTCCCCGCCAGTGATGTTGTTAGGTATATATGCCTCACTCAACACCTTTAAGAGAGCATTCTTGTGTGCTTCTGAATTTTGTATCAGTGACGTGATAGATATCTGAGCAAGAGTCTTGTTCAGATGATCGATGACCAAATACTCCCTCGCTTGCACTTTCCACCAGTGGTCATCCGGGCCTGTCTTAGTAATGGGCGGTCTGTTAGAGGCATACTTACTGGATTATCCCAAATGCTCTGGTGTATAGACTCTTCCAATTCTGGTCATTCCTTGCGTAGCGCCGGATTCTTCTATTTTGGTCTTTCCTTTTCTTCTAGATTCAGCCACATAATCCCATGGCACAACCTTGGTGTCGAAAGGCGATGTGGTTGGTACTGTCACTATAAATGGTGCGGCTACTTACACCTCAAATGGAGTGGGTGCAGCTGCAGGCGGTGCGACCTCAACTTTAAATGGGACTGATGCAGTTACCTCAAACTCCACTGGCGGCTGTATCTGCACTATGATAGAGTTGAGTGTGACTACGAATTTCTTGGGATCGTCACCCTCTTTGATAAGCCCAATCGATCCCTCCGGATCCCATTCCTCATCAGTTTATATCACATTGATACCTTCACCCCTATGATCTGGGAGGGTCTTGTTGCGGACGTTGAGCGCATCTTCCTTTTCCTGGATGACCTTATTGTCAATCAAGATCTGGATCTTGTCCTTCAGTGTTCTGCATTCATCAATGGTGTGCCCTTTTATGCCATAATGATATGCACAAGTCTTATTTGGGTTGACCCATTGGGAGTTCTCCATGGCCACAACAAGGATGGGAGTGACGTAACCGACAGCCTTCAACCTTTCATACATTTGGTCAATGGGTTCAACAATGGCAGTGTATTGTTTGGGTGGTCTGCGGTCAAAGTTGGGTCGAGGTCTTGGGTAGTTTTGACGAGTTGGAGGTGATTTAAAATAAGATTATTAGAAGTTATAGGTGTGATAGGCAGTGGCTGGTTGGGAATATCTGAGAGGTGAAGGTTGATATGTGGGTGGAGTTGATGGTTGGTATGTGGATGGAGGTGCTTGGTATGTAAGTGGGGAGGTTTGATATACAAGTGAGGTTTTGGGTCCTTGGGCGACCATCACTGTTGCCGTATCCTTCTTCTTCGATATACCCCCTGAATGTAATGCTTTATTAAAGGCCTGCAATGCCTCAAAGTTTGTCACCATCCTACTTTTGATGCCCTCTTCGATCCTTTCCCCGAGTTTGATGATATCGGAGAACTTATGGTTTTCAATAACTATCAACCTTTCATAGTACTGCAGATCTTGTGCCCTGACAAAGAATTTGTTCATGTGTTCCTCGTCCAGTGTCAGCCTGACTTTAGCTGCTTCTGACCTCCAACGAGTAGCATAATCACGGAAGGTCTCAGTAGGCTTCTTCTTAAGGTTCTTAATGTAGAAGACATCTGGCGCATTTTCTGTGTTGAACCTGAATCTGTCTGTGAAATCAGACGCCATACTCACCCAGTTGGCCCATTTCTTAGGATCCTGGATGATGTACCAGGACAAGGCATCTCCTGTAAGACTCCTCATAAAAATCTTCATCTGGATCCTTTCATCTTTTCCGACCCCTACAAGCTTGTCACAGTAAGTCCTCAGATGAATCCTGGGATCACCTGTTCCATCAAACATTTCAAACTTGGGAGGTTTGTAACCCTCCAGCATTTCTACATCTGGTTGTATGCATTGATCTTCATAATTCAATCCTTCTATCCCTTTGCCTCCTTCTACGCCTTGAACCTGACTGGTCAACTTCTTGAGTTCCTCAACCAGGTTCTTAATGAGCATGTCCTTTTCAGTGGATTCCGGTGCATAGGATATGGGTTGAGTGGAGTGAGGTAGGGTCTCCACATATATGGGATTATTTTGGTGACCGGGAGTTTGGGTATAATGATGATCATTGGTGGAATGCTAGGGTTCAGGGATGATATGTGGAGTATTTTGTGGGGTATGGTAGGTGTTTTGTTGGTATTGTGGAGGGATAGTTTGATTTTGTGGTGGGGTGGTGTAGTGGTGAGGTGCGAGATGATTTTGTGGGCGCTTGTTGGGTGTGTTTTGAGGTGGTGTAGGGTTTTGGGTGTTTGCATGATTGACGTTTGGGACACTGAGTGAGAAAGATAGGTTTGCTAAATTCCGGACATGCTCGAGCTCACCCTGGAGTTCCAGTATTCTTTGTTCAAACCGTGAAACTGCATCATTTGGGTCCTGAGTACCCCGACCATCAGAAGCTTCTGCATGTTCAACATGTGTGTTGTTTTCCTTCCTGGTTCCGTTCAGATCATCCATCTTTGCTTTTCCTTTGCCTTTTGGTGGACTAGGAGGAGGAGAAGGTGGAGGGCCCCTGGATCTTGTGTGATAAGCTGATGATGCCAGTATGCACGAACCAACCTTTGGGGAATGGGAATAATAAAAAATAAATAAAGAAAAACAAAAGGTAGCCAAGTCAGTAAGGATTCTGAAAAGAGTATTTACAGTATTTAAACATACGAAAGATGTAAATTCGTGTCCTAATTTGGGAGCCTCGTGGCCGGGGTAGGCCTAGCGACAAGTTGATTTGGATAACTTAGATGCGGATAAATGCCTCATTTCATTAATATAAAAACAGACGAATCCCAAAGCAATACTAAGATGATAAAGATAAGTCACTATTGGCACTTGACCTTATTACATTAAGAAAAAGGAGTAAATCTAATCTACTTGGTCCCAGAAGGTCCTTCTCCGGACTTGATCTTTCTAACTCCATTAACCAAGATCCCCAGCTCGCGCAGACCCAGCAACATGTAGGATCTGGCTAGATGTCCTCCCTCGCTCCCTTCAGCATTCTGGCAGTTGTCAATCCTCTTTATTATTTTACCTTCCAGCTCCACCATACCTTGCTCCAGATATTCTAACCTTCTGTTGAAGGTGATAGCCATCTCCTTCCATTCATTGATTAACCTCATATTTGTCTCGTGTATCTCCCGATGTTCAGTCTCAGAGTCATGAACCCTTTTGCGAAATCTATTGCATTTGACTTGGGCCTCGGCATCTTCATCTATGATCATGTTTCTCCGACTGGTTCCTGGCTTCACTATCCCATCTAGGTTGTCTTCTAAGCATTTCGGGTAGAAGGGTGCACGCCCTGCGTGATACCTGTCTGGCTCAATGGTATTCTTTTCCACAATGATCTTACAGTGCCACATATGCTGAGCTTGGCACCTGTAAGGGATGTCGTCGTCTTGAAAGTATGCTCTGAAATGTCTCATCTTTGCAACCCGTGGTATGACCTGCTTCTTGCCTTCTTGCCTCATAACCCTGATGGGAACATAGGGGTGTATTCCTTGCAACCCAATCACCACTAAGTGAGAAGCGTCCATGGACCTGATGTGAACTCGCCAGTAGGGAACCATTCAAACATCCACTGTACTTGTTCTTCAGTCAAATTGTCGAAGAATTCTACCCATTCTTTGGCACTTGCCGGTTGAGCGAACCTGTCCGGAATGTAAGTCATCCACTTAGGGTGATGAAAGGCAATATGATCTTTCCAAGCCCTTCGCGGAAACTCCTGGCGATACTGGCCCTTTTTTATATGCTCCAATGACCACATCTATAGTAGCAAATTTCAACCCTCGAAATGCTTGAATCCTTTTTGGCAGCAATCTAGAGCCCGGTAATCTGTCCCTCGATTCCCTCCATTAAAGTCTTGGTGACCATGACCAATCTAGTGTGGATTCTTTCTCTTTTCATTGGGAACACCATCAGACCCAAGAAACATACAATGAACAAAAAAACCCTTCAATGGAGGGGACCAGAGAAGTGATGGAAAACTCATCATGGAAAATACGGTAAGACTTGCTATGACTGTATCTTTCATACAAGTAATCAAATGGTATATAAGACTTCTTTAAGCATTCCAAGTCAGCATTCTTCTTTAGACCCATCATCTTTAGGAACCCCTTAGCAGTGCGGTTCTCCGATACCAATAGCCCAGGGTTTTCCCAGGGCAGTCCAGCAAATCCCCCGATTTCTTCCAGGAGTGGTGTCATTTCTATATTCCCAAGACAAAACACGACCCTCTCATTGTCCTAGAATAAAGTTGCAGCTTCGATCAATATATTGTTTGGCTGAATGTCTAGCAGGGATGAAAATTTTCCTAGGAATTTCTTCACATGTTTCTTATCACACGTAGGGAGGTCTTCCTACCAATCTAGTAGCAATGGTGGTATGTTACTGACCATGCCGAATCTGGGGACCTCGTGCCTCACTTCTGCAAAACAAAAAGGATAAGTCCTTTCCCCCCACCTGATTCGACTATTTATACATTCATGATTATCATATTGGCTTTTAGTTTTCCAAATTAATGCATAAAACATGGTTGCGTCCATTGGGATTATGGAAATCCTGGTGGACTTTGGATAAGGATCGTCTTAAAGGGTTATTATGCAGACGACATATCAACCCGGCTAGGTTTGACCATGATGCATGTACACTTATAATAAGAGTAAGGTTACTATGGGGGTCTAGACTGATACCCTCAAGCGGACAACTTGAGGGGGAAAGGCACATAACCGTTAATTGAACCGCTGATCGACTAGTTTTACCACAAATAAGCTTTTCCGAATTTAAAGGGTGATATATTGGAAGAGCGCAACCACTCATCAAGGGTGATATGTTGAGCATGATTTGTGCAGCAGTAAATAGCATGTTGTCACGTATGTGCACGTTATAAAGTAATAAGTACAATATTTATAATTGAAAGACACATAAGAAGGAAAACAAAGAAACAAGTCAGTTTCCATTGAGGAAATAAATACTTGAAAATAAACAGTTAAGTTCACGTAAAGGGAAAGGGAAAGGGTGCACATGTATTAATAGAGTAAAGCATGCTTAGACTAATTCACAAAGCAAATTTGTTATGGTAAAAGCCTAAAAATCCCCAGCAGAGTCGACATGCTGTCGCGCCCCCTTTTTTCCTCTTCGCAGCGGAAGTTAGGGTTTCGACATTCTTTGAGACAACTCATTTCCTTTTGGGAAAGGGGTATAGAAGTTTAAGAGTCTCCACCTAATGGGTTTAAGGTGCGTTAGGGAACCTATTGCAGATAACTCATATAGACCGATTTGCGTTACCAGAGATTGGGTAAGGGCTTGAAATTACCTTAAGGATAAGGTGTTAGGCACCCCTCGAGGTCCACAATGGTGGTTCCCGGCCAAACTTATTTTGTCAATTAGTCGTTAAGAAAATAAAGCAATCTAAGCACATATATGTATTAAAAGAATAAGGGAAGTCCTAGGTTTATTAGCCTATAGGATTACATCTATGCAATACCCGGTAAACCTTCCTCAACTAGAGGGGTTACACGTGGCATTAGTGCACATGTCATCACATCCTTTTCTACCCAATTACCCTCCCCTTAGTGATTATGTAAGCGATTCTAATTTAAACGAATTCTATGAGTGCATTACCCGTCCCTTCCTTACGGCCCTGGAGGTGTTTAGAACCTCTAATTTAGGCAGTTCACTCTCCTAAGGTTCTTAAAAGGAGAAAAATCTAAGCGATAGTTAAAACAATTAGGACTGTCAGGCAAAAGATCACTTAAGGGGATCATATTTACCTCCATAAATAAACAAACAACAACATGTATCAAACAACATGATTTCAGATTTTTCAGAAAGGTCCTAGAGCAGGATATCTAGGTGTGTAAGCAAACAGACTATATGCAACATGGTTTTAAAGTGAGGCAGTGTCGACCTAATTAGTTTGCCTACTGATTTTAGGACTTGCTGAATCTGGGAAGTTCAATATTTAAGCAAAGCACAATTTTACCAGTTTTTATAAGATTTTAGTTACCTACAGGCTTGCCTAGATGTGGATCTGATATAGCCTACAAACATGGTATCTAATTGTAATCAAGCAGTTTGAGTCTGTTATGTCCTATAAGCATGTTGTCTAGGTGCTGAACATTATAAACCTTTTTTTAATACACATTTATCTCTATCACATGATATCTAGGTGTTTTAAGCTTACTCTTGTAGACAGGATAGTTACTGATTTTACACGTTGTAGGCGGGATATTTAAGCAAATGTTCTAGAAGTCCTAAGGCATAGTTACTAATGCACATAAAAGAATGAACGTGTTTATTAGGCAGAATTATAGCAACTTAGTGGTAGAGTTTCGGAGTGGACATGATTATGCAGAAGTTTAGAAAGTAGAATTTTTAAACATAATGCGCCTATAACATGTTTTTTAGTATGCCAAACAATCTTAAGAGCATTATTTCTAATGCAAGCAAATAAACCTAAGAACATGAGCTCTAATGCAAGCAATAATAATAATAATAATCCTAAGGGCATGATTTCTACCCGGTTTCCCACAAAAATCATATAAGAATCCCTCCCCTTTTACTAATTTTCCCAATATCTGTTTACAAGGATTATTATTACAGACCAAATGGATTACAAAATAAACAAGCTATGCTATAGAGAGCCTGAATAGGCCCAACATGAACCTGGAAATACCAGGCCTTCAAACGGTCCAAAATGCCATGGTCTCATAATGTCCAAGAGAGGGGGTATCCTGGTGCGTCAAACTTCCCAAGAGTCTCAGGGACCCCGGGAAATGCTCACACCAAGATCCTTTAAAATGGAGAAGTAGTTTTGTGTAGTGTTGAAAGGGTCACCCCCTATGTGCCAGAGTTCGGAGGAATTTCATGGATTCCTAGGCTGTACACACACTGGAGGGGCAGAGTCCTAAGTATTCTAAGAGTAGGAGTGAGAGTACTTGACATAGTTGGAGTAACTTTAGAAAAAAATAGTTTGGAAGTAAAACATATAGAAGTGAAAAATACTTTGGGAGTGGAAACAGTTTGGGAAAACATATTAAGAGTGAAAACATTTTGAAAACATTCTGAGAAAAGAGAGGTTTGATAAACAACAGTACATTCACAAAGCTTATTATTGCCCAGATTCAACCCAGTTTATTAATTAACTCTAGGTGAGGACAAACAATTTTACAGATAGGGCTCAGGGGGTTGGGAACACAAGAATCAGAAACACAAAAGAAATAAGATGAAAGTGAGAGCACATTGAGCAACAGGGACATCGAACATACATTCAACAGCCAAATTCATAGCATTCATTAGAACATAGATTACTGATTTAAGGCCCTAACAGAAAAATCATACGTGATGCTAAAGTAGTTATGTCAACTAGCAGCAATATACAGTAAAACATAGAGAATAAGTGTAGGGATAGTCATGCTGAGGACAGGGGTCTAACTACACAAGATTAGTCATACTAATTGAAGTTAATGGACATAAAAGATGAGAGCATGGAACATAATAGTAAACATGTTGGTTCAAGGTAGTAAATAGGAAGGACTGAAAATAAAACAGGAGTAACATGTTGATTAAAACAATAAACATGGAAGAGTGAACTAAATATGTTGATCAAGGCAGTAGACATGAAAGGATATATCATTAAGTACGTAAGCAATCAAACTGGTGCAGAAAAGACATGGATTTAAGAGGCATGGAGCAACAAATAATCATACAGGTTTGAATTTCCTAATGATATTAAGATAGGGACATACCAGTTAAGGAAGCAGAAACAGAAGGAAAAGTAGGCAAGATTCAACAGTCTATCCTTGGCTTTCAGCCGGCTAGACGAGCAATGAACACAAGTAGTAGAAAGAGAGATGAGAGAAACTTTGTGTGTGTGTGTTTTGAACTGTTGTGCGTGTGTTAAAAGGAAAAAATGAGAGTATATATATAACACTTAGGGAGTAAATCAAAATAAGGTAAAAAGAATCACATTTCAATCAATTAGAAGTAATTAATCAATTATTAAATCAATTATAGGGGAGTCCGGTATAGACCCATTAATTGGGGGGTAATTAATTACCGGTCACAACAGGGGGTTCAACTAAGGTAAGGACTCAAAATCATACCATATAGGGAGTTAGTAGAAATCCCAAAACCATATTGATAACTAATTATGGCAAGTATGATCAATTAAGGTCACAAATAAAGAAACAAGTAAAATTTTAGCACACACTGATTTTAACAGGACAGTTAATAGGAATTAATCAGTAAAATCTTCAACGAATACTGATTTTATAGGAAAGAATTATTTAAATCCCTAAATAGAAATCGACCAAGTAAGAATATCAAAGGGTTCTTATTTTAACATGAAAGAAAATCGTTCAGATCCGTAACAGAAGTCAATCAAGTAAAATCCCACAAAATACTGATTTTAATGGGGAAAATCGTTTAGGTCCCTAAATAGAATAAGTTAATACGACTAGTTCACAGAGATAAACCAATATTGAAACAAAATCGACTAAATCAATATAACACACAGAAATATTAGGGTTCGAGCATACATACGAAGATTAACCAAACATGCAAATAGATGAACATGTTAACCATTTTGAAAGTAAAAACCTTTGAAGAAAGTCTGGGAAGAACCCTAGTTTCAGAAAGAGTAACTAAAATAGAAGCAGTTAATTAAAATAAGAGTTTTATTAAAGGAAAACACTCAATAATACTCGAATCACTCTAGATCTATAAAGATCTGAGAAGATTCGAACAATAGTGAAACTAGGGTTTTCAGAAAGTAGTAGAGATGAAGAAAATCGGTCAAAACCCCATGGATTCGTACTAAAACAAGAGGAAATCCATACTCACAAACGAAAATGGCCTAAGACAGAATAGTAACCAAGTTTCAGGCAAGGACAAGTTGAATCTCCTCGAGATTCTTCTAAGGACTCATGAAATCAAAGAGCTGGGGAGTATAGGAGACCAGTGGTGGTCGGAGAATGCACGGAAACACCATAGAGGGGAGCTTCTCGCCGGTGACGGCGATTAGGATTAGGGTTGGTTGAGAGAGAACTGGAGGGGTGGGGGAAATGAGTGACGACGGTCGAAGAGAATTAAAATGGTAAGTTTAATCGTGGACCGTTGATCTAAAAGATCAACGACCACGATTTGATGGGGGCTTTTGGGTCGGGTAGATACAGATTGGGTTTAAGGGGTTTGGGCTGGTATCATTAAGGATTTGGGCCAATACTAAAAGGGGTTTGGGCTGGTATTAAAAGGGTTAGGTCCGAAATAAAAAGGGCTATTTGCTAAATACCTAAATAATTGATAAACAAATAATTTATAAAAATAATTAACAGGTTATAATATTGATTTTACGCATAGAAATGTTTTAAAATACTTACTCGATATTTTAAAAATACACCAAGCCATTTTTATGGTAAAATAATGTAATAATGCATGAATGGGCTATAATTGCAAAGTCATTGCAACTGTAACCCAAAGAATGTAAATGTAGCTATTTGTGAAATAATTTAAGTTTAATATAAATATAAATAGCAAAATTAGGCCATGAAATTGTTATAAAATCATTTGTGATGCAATTTGTAAAATAAAAATACTGAGATAAATTAATTACAATACTTAAAAATGCAGAAATTATGGAAAAATAGCGATTGATGCTAATGCATAGTTTTCAAGGTATATATGCATTTTTTTAAAAATATTATAGGAAAAAATTGGGTATCAACATGTACGATTTCTTTTAGTTTTAACTAACTATTTTTCTAAGTGGGTGGAAGCAGGTGCATTCGCCCAAATACGCGAGCAAGAAGAGATCGCCTTCCTATGGAGGAATATCATGTGCTGTTTTGGCCTCCCCAAAGAAATTAGTTTTGACAACGTTCCTCAATTCACTGGAAAAAAGATCATCGAGTTCTTCAAGAAATGTCATATCAAAAGAATACTCTCTGCGCCATATCATCCCACGGGCAATGGGCAAAAGGAATCCTCCAACTAATCAATATTGAATATCATGAAGAAAAAGCTCGAGAACGTCAAGGGATTGTGGCCAGAATTACTACCAGAAGTACTATGGGCATACCGCACAACGCCAAAAACAAGCACAGGAGACACACCTTACCCACTAGTATATGGGATTGATGAGGTAATACCGGTCGAGGTCGGAGAACCAAGTCTAAGATACTCACACGAGAGAGGGTCGAGAAACAATGAAAGCAGGAGGCAAAACCTCGATGAGGCTGAAGAACGAGAGACATGGATTACATAAGGATGGTCGCCCAAAAACAACAGGCATAGCGATACTACAATAAAAAATCCAAGGTCAGACCGCTCAAAGCCGGGGACTACGTACTCAAGGCCAAAACACATGCAAAGGATCCAGGTGAAGGAAAACTAGGAACAAACTGAGATGGCCCATATAAAATTACGGCGACATCAAGCAGATGGTCGTTTCAACTGGAAACGATGGAAGGAAAACTACTAACAAACAACTAGAACATCGATTTGGAAACTAGAAACTTTCCAGTTTCCAAGCGAAACTCGATGCTACTTTAACACAAGGGCCGGTATCCATCATTGAAAGTGCACCTCAAGTACTGCAACTTCTAAGGAAAGATGTTCTCCGAACCTTACTCTTTTTCCCTCACCTGAGTTTTGTCCCAATTGGGTTTTCTCGGGGAGGTTTTTAACGAGGCTGCGAGGAGGACATTTCGAAGTTAAGCACGAGCAGGTAAGAACACAAATTATCCAATTCATTGCTCGATCCCTCGAATACTTCTCCAGGTCGACCAATGAAGGGACTAGATAGACTGGGACTGGATACCAGCCCGAAAAACATGTAAACTTCTCCAATATATATATGTAAGCAAAGCATACAAGTACATGATGTTCGCCTATGTCTCCACCAAGTTTAACACTGTGCCAATTAAGAGTAACATTTTATCTCGCTTGAATCTAACTTACATTCGACCTAGATCGAATTTGATTCATAGTTAACCTCGTTCGAGTTAATTATGGCGACGTTTGACTTCACTCTAACTAATCAAAGACACACTCGACCACGTTCGAGCTAATGCCTACCAACATAGTTCTTTTAATCAAGGCAATCAATTGAGGAAAATATTCAAGGAAAAAATAGAAGACTCGGAAATAAGCAGCAAAAATAGCATTCCAAATCAAAAGGTATCTTACAAGGGCCAAACAGATGCCCACATAAGTAAAAATAAAGATCACAAAAAGGAGGCTCCTTCTCAGCTGCACAAAAGAGGAATAAGAAAAGAAGAACAATTAAGTCACTGGTGAGATATACAAAACAAACAATCAATTAGCAGAAACACTTACGGGCGTAGTTCCAGGATTCAGGGAATCCGCTAGTGCTCGTCACCATGTGCTCGGTCTTAATGTAGAAGAAGTTAAACCAAAATGACGATTTGCCTTATCGTCCATCTTCACCACCAATCCCTTGGTCCCTCAGTGGCGGAGGTGTAGCATCGTACCCCTATGAAAGCTTGGCGCGAAGATATGCAACAAATGACGGATGGAAATCCTGCGGTTGGAAAACTTCGCGTAGTTTATAGGGAGGAGCCGGGCTTGATAGATGCTGTAGTAGCGACAGAATTCCTCCACCAATGGTGGTAAAGGAAGAAAATAACCCCCTTGGAATCGGTACGCATAGAATGCGCAATACCTAGGACAATGAATATAAATAACATCATGGCCAGCTGGGACTAGGTCGATGTGGGCCGGGATGTAGTACTTGTCCCTAAACTCAGAGAGGTCAGTTGCGTCTATTATGGACTATGTAGGTTCAGGATCATCCGCAGATGACTTCGAGAAGTTCGACCTGGCTTTATCATTACGAGGAATGATTTCATCCACGGTGGGAAAGCTCTCATCCTTAGCAGCGACAGAAGCATCGTCATCGTGAGGGGGCATTCTCACTGCTAGTAGGATTGGTTCAGGAGCCTCACCAGAGGCAAGAGGTGCGTTAACCATTTTTTGTTGATTGTAAATACAGAAGACACGAACCCGAAAGAGGCAGAAACAACAAGAATCACTCAAACCATAAAGGAAAGTAGGAGTGCAAAAATGGAAGCAACTGGAGCAAGAATGCAGGAAGAAGAAGAAGAGAGAAAAAGATGCAGGTTTAAAAGCTGGAAAATCTAAAGGTTTGCTCAAAGGGTTCCCCGTCCTTATTTATAGAGAACACAGACACTCAGATTGAGAAAATCAAATGTCAAATGCTCAAAGATCAAAATGATAGGGGCACGAGAAACAATGCAACGCATCGGGAAGATGTGTAATAATGACGCGTGAGGTCGTGACGTCATTCTAAACCAATGTCACAATTAAGTGTGGTTCTCAAAATGCCATGTCACCATCTCAGCCGCGATCCTCGCTACTCGACCTACCCATCCGAATTTCTCAACTACGACTAATGAAGTGCACTCACCGAGGCCGACCAAAAGACAACCTCGATAAGCGGATGGACTAATATATGGGTTAAAATCAGACCGAGGAAATTCGAAAAGCTGAGATGATTATTATGAGTGATTTACAAATCAAAGGGTTTAGTTTGGCAGAGGTCGACCAGTGATCAATAGAACAAGCAGCCGAGTGGTCCATCACGGCCGAGGACGAGTAGCATAGATGAAAGTAACGACTAGTTTTGTATTGGGATCTGTAGAGGGAATATTCTATTGAATATTCTCCTTGTTAGTATTTTTAGGGTTTTTAAGAATATCCCATATAAAAAGTACGAGAGATAAGGAAAAAGGCATGTAAGATTCCATATGATAAGAAATTTTTTGAAAAGTAGGCTCTCAAGATAAATACAAAGAATAACTTTCCGAAGACCTTTTTGAATTATCTATTGTCATTACCACCAGATCCGAGAAAGAGTTTAATATTATCATATATACTTGTTATTCATCAGTGTCAGAGGAGGGAATCAGTCATCTCATTCAATATTTGGTGAATCTTTCTCCTTATGTACATTTAGTACCATTTATTGCTTTTTAATATTTGATATCTCTAACCTAATACTACATTCGACACATTTAATACTAGCGCATTAAATTCATCTCTCAACTGTCCACTTCTTTTTTATTACACCATTAATCCAATATCTGTAGTTATTAAATTTAACTAGGATTAACTCCCTTTAATAACTGATTAATTAGTTTCACCAAAGATTATCACTTTTTGGTCAAACAGATGGGAACTAGATGGATGCAAGCCTAATATAAAGAATGTATTTTATGGGTGGTCACTCAATTTTTTTTTCATTATCCAAATGTTACTTTTTGTTTCTTCTTTTGTTACGTTAAATCATTTAATTGTGTTCATTATCCAAAGGTTACTTGTATTTCTTTTGTTATACAAAAAACATTTGTGTTATCTAATAAACTTTCATCTGAAAAGTCTATTATGCCTTTGACATTATAAATCCTCTCATTTATGTAATACCATTTATATTATATGCTATTTAGTATATTTTTACCCATGTATTTTACTATAATTAAAATAAATGTAATGAGATCCCATTAGTTTTGGAGTTCCGATACCGGGAATAGTTTTGTGATGTCATTTAAGACTTGCACACAAAATTTGGCGACATTCCAAGTTCATTTGATAGGAATCAGACGTGTGGAAGTATTTTTAAAGTTTTTGTGTTCATGAGTTAACCCATGTGTTTTGGCGTCCAATTCGTGGTTCTTGACATTATTTCAGTGTTTGGATCGCTCGAGCGAGTTTGTATGATGTTATTAGACTTGTGTGGGTGATTGGTGTGGAGCCCCGAGGGCTTGGGTGAGTTTCGAATGTTCGGGAGGATGAGAAACACTTCAATTTTCTGGTGTTTTATTGCTGGTGCTGCAGGTCTCGCAAATGCGAGAAACTGTTCGCATTTGCGAGAAAAGCTTCGCAATTGCGAAGAAGCTTGACCTGGGGCAGTGTTCGCATTTGTGACACTTTAGCCGCATTTGCAACCTCAGTAGTGTTCGCATTTGCGATATTTTAGTTGCATTTG
Organism: Nicotiana undulata; assembly: GCA_005239495.1. Classification (NCBI taxonomy): domain Eukaryota; kingdom Viridiplantae; phylum Streptophyta; class Magnoliopsida; order Solanales; family Solanaceae; genus Nicotiana; species Nicotiana undulata. The sequence continues at coordinate 148,442 of ML264793.1, read as the reverse complement.
CGACCTTAGAAATAGAAGCCTGGGATTCGCATTTGTGAGAAATTTGTCGCATTTGCAAACCAGGTGTCGCAAATGAGACATCAGAGACCTGTGCACAACTTATTAAATGCAGGACTTAGACCATTTATCTCATTTTCTTTCATCTCTTGAGTGATTTTTGGAGCTTTTGGAAGAGGGTTTACTTAGCACTTTGAGGTAAGTAATTTGTACACAACATCAGTTAAATAAATAGAGTATGGGTAGATTAACATGTAAAAATTGGTGAAATCAAGGGTTTAGATGAAAACCTAGGTTTTGGATAAAACTGAAATTTGACCACGAAAATGGTTATGGAATTTGATGAAAAACATATATTTGACTTCATGAAGTTATGGGTAATAATTTTCTTCGAACATTTCCGGAATACGGGCACATGGGCCCGATGACAAATTTTGGGAATTCTTCAATAGGGGTTGGGTAATCACTTTTATAGTTAGGACATAAACTTTTGGACATACATTGACTATCTTATATAACATTTGACTAGTTTCGAGTCGTTGGCACCAAATTGAGGGTTTGAGCACAATCTTGGATCGGAAATTGCGCTTTCAGACATGGTAAGTCTCTTTTCTAACCTTATAAGAGGGAATTAACCTCATAGGTAAACTTAATTAATAAGTGTTTCTATTTGTGGGAGGGCTACGTACGTACGAGGTGACAAAAATCCGTGTGTAGCTACTATTCATGTTTATGTCCGGGTAGTTTTAGGTCCATCCCATGCTTTATTGACATCGTTATTTGATTATGCTTATTAATTGCCTTGAATAGAGTGGAGATTGAGGATTTCAAGATGCTAAAAAGTTTCTAGTTGAATTTCTTTATTTTGGAAAGAATCAAGGGATATTATTGTAACTTGAGAAATTTATATTCAACCACGTTGAAGTATTTTCGGCGAGCAGGGTAACCTTACACTACTCTCATGGGAGCGGGCCATTTTCCTCGGCAGGTTAATTGATGCATATATGGTTAGTGTCGTTCAACCCTTGGCAGTGCACATAGTTTATGTATATGTATATTTGGATCGGGTCGTACGTCCTCAGCATAATTCATGCGTAATAATAACACTGGAAGTCCTTTTATATTTGATATAAATTCATTGGCTTGAGAAAATTACATATTTAAATGAGGGAAATGACTTGGTTCTTACTAACGGTGAAATGATTGTTTATTTATTTCTTACTCTGAGTCCTATTGTCATTTACATTTATCATGCTTAATTAGAATTTAATATTATTATATTATTGGCCCATAGTAAGCATCGAAGTCGACCTCTCATTACTACTTCTTCGAGATTAGACTAGATACTTACTTGGTACATGTTGTTTATGTACTCACGCTACACTTTTGCACTTAAATGTGCAGGATCTGAGGCAGGTGCATCTAGATACCTGTCCGATGCGCACCCTTGATTTGTTGGGATTCAACTTTCAAACACTACAAATGGAAATGGTTTATTCTAGAAACGAGCAAAGCTTAAGGAAGATGAAGACATTAAGAAGAATATAGCAAAGAGATTTCAATCTCTTGTCTGAACCATGACTCCCGTATATATCAAATAGACACAAATGAATTGGACCTTATCTCATTTTGAGCTGAAGATATTATCTGGACTGCTCAGTTCTCATTTGGGCTTAACACTTGAGCTCAACCCTTTTCTTTCCAATTTATTTTTTTAATTCATCCAAATGTAAATTAATTATTTATATTTTGTATTTATCCAATAAGTTAGTTACAAGGCAACAAATTGTATAGGGACAACTGTCAGAATTAGTTATTAGAAGATTCTTTTATTCTCTATATAGTACAGGAGTTTTACAATGATGAATTTAATATACACATAAAATCATTTCTCATCTCAATCCTAAATCTAATATGGTATCAGAGCTTTAGGGAATAATCTTCTCTTTCTTCTCAGCTTGTTCTTCTTTAGACTCTTATTGATTCTTCACCATGGATGACGAGCATGAAAAATCTCATGCTTCTCATATTGGAACAATCTCACCTCAGGTCACCAATGTTTCTGCAACTGGGACTGCTGTAGTTGATTTCTCTCATCCTTTTTATCTTCACCCCTATGACTCTCTAGGTATGCTACTCGACAACACAATCTTTGATGGGAAGGGATATGGAGGTTGGAGGAGGGGTATTCTCATTGCACTATCAGCGAAGAACAAGGTCGGGTTCATTGATGATGGAATCCTTCAACCTAAGATCTCTTCTGAAGTTTTAAGGCTTGGTGTCGTTGCAATGACATGGTAATTTCTTTGTTGCTTAAATCCCTGTCTAAGAAATAGCAGAAAGTGTCCTTTACTCCAAGGCAGCTAAGGAAATCAGGGATGTTCTTGAGGAAAGGCTTGGCCAGAGCAATGGACCTCAACTCTACCATCTACAAAAACAGATCAGTGAATTAGCACAGGGAAACTTGGATATTGCTGGTTGCTATACCAAACTAAAGAGACTATGGGATGAATTGGACAGCTTGGATGCATATCAACATTGTACTTGTGCTTGTTCTTGCGGAGGTAAGGCAAAGGCCTCCAAATCTCAGCATGATGGTAGACTTATTCAGTTCTTTATGGGACTGAATGATTCTTATGCAGGTGCTAGGAGCAGTTTGCTTCTCTTATCACCTATTCCTTCAGTCAACCATGCTTACTCTTTGCTCATTAGGGATGAGAAACAAAGAGAAGTTCATATCTCACAACATCCAGCTGAGGCTGCCTTTGTAACTACTCAACACTCTTATGGAGGACAAAAATTCACACCTGAAAGGAAAGAAGGAAAGAAAGGAAATCAGTTCTACAGCTACTGCAAGAAGCAGAATCACACAATTGAAAACTGTTATAGGTTGATAGGATTTCCTGCAGATTTCAAATTTACCAAGTCCAAGAGGTTTTCTGGGCCTAAAAGCAATGCAGTGCTTTCTTCTGAAAGTTCAGTAACACAGGCCAACAATGCAGGGGACCAACTAATGACTCAGGATCAGTTTCACAGTCTGTATCAGTTGCAATGCAGTGCTTTCTTTTGTAAGTTCAGTAGCACATGCCAACAATGCAGGGGACCAACCAATGACTCAGGATTAGTTTCACAGTCTGTATCAATTTCTTCAGAATGTGAAGGTTGGCACTCATGTTAAACAAGCTGCTAAGGATGTGGTTTCAGCCAATTGTGCTGGTATAACTCACTTTTTTCCCTCTTTCAAAACTTATATCAGTGTTACATTGCAATCTGTTTCTTGGATTTTGGAATTAGGTGCTTCAGAGAACATGACCTCAAATCTAAGTCTACTTCTCAATGTGAAGCCTCTCCCTAGACCTGTTCATGTTAGCTTGTCAAATTCTACTAGAGTTTTGGTTTTCAAGTCAGGATCTATTACTATTCTCCCTGGTTTCACACTTGACCATGTCTTATTTATTCCTTCATTCAATTATAATTTGTTGTCAACCGTTTCAATCTCTTCTAAATTTTTCATCCCTTGGTGCTATTTTGCAGGCCCCTTCAATGAAGAGGCCAGTGGTACTTGGTAAAGTCACTAGAGGTGTCTACATTTTCAACTCAATCCCTTCCAGTCATGTCAAGCCTAGAGTAGCAGTTTCTAGTTTAATTAAGTCTTTAAGCCATTCTCTTTGTAATCAAAGTGTTGTTGCACAAGTTTCTAATTCCAGTCATTGTTTAGTTTCTGTTTTAAATGATGTAAGTCTTTGGCACAAAAGATTGGGTCACTTTCCATTTTCTAATATGAATCATATTTCTTCTATTTCTTTTCATGTTTCTCCTTCTAATACTCATCCTTGTGATATTTGTGCTAAAGCTAGACAAGTCAAGCTTTATTTTCATTCTAGTACAATCAAAACTAAACAGATTTTTGACCTTATTCATGTGGACACCTGGGACCTTACAAGGCCCCTACTCATGATGGTTATAGATATTTTATTACCAATATTGATGATTATAGTAGAGCAACATGGACATTTCTTCTCAGTGCCAAATCAAATGCCTTTACCATGCTCAAACAATTTTTAGCTTTAACAGAAAGATAGTTTCTTGCAAAAGTAAAAGCCATTAGATCTGACAATGCACTTGAATTGGAAACCAGCCAAAGCACCTCACCCTATCTTTCCACCCAAGGAATTATTCATCAAACTACATGTTTTTCCTCTCTCCAACAAAATGGGATTGTTGAGAGGAAACATAGACATTTATGTAACGACCCGGTCGGTCGGTCGTTACGTAGAACTTACATTAAAATTACTGTAATTAACTTGTCATAGGTTGGTTATACTGTTCTTGATGTGTTAGAGTTGGTAGGCTCGGAATCGGAATGGTTGTAGTGAGAATTTAGCCATTTAGTCTTAAAAATAGCCTTAAAATGGGAAAAGTCAACTGAGAGTTGACTTATTGGTAAACGACCTTAAAATACGGATTTTATGGCTCAAATAGCTTCTTTAGGTGATTTGGGACTTAGCAGTGTGCCCAGAATAATTTTGCGATGTTCGGTGTAGAATTAGGCTTGAATTGGCGAAAGTTAGTTTTTGGCGATTTCCGGTCGGCAGTGGAAATAGGCTATCAGGATCGGAATGGAATTCCAGAAAGTGGAACAGGTTTGTAATGTCATTTTGGATATGTGTGCAAAATTTCAGGTCAATCGGAGTTGATTTGGATAGTTTCAGCATCATTAGTGGAATTTAGAAATATCAAAGTTCTTAGGCTTGAATCCGATGTAAATTTTGTGTTTTGATATTAGATTTGGTGTTTTGAGAGTGCAACTAAGTTTGAATGATGTTATGGGATGTGTTGGTATATTTTGGTTGAGGTCTCGAGGGTCTCGGGCGAGTTTCGGGCCATTTCTAGTTGCTGGTTTTTGGCTTCAGGGGTGTACAGTGCGATAACACGGATTTTGATGCGTTAGCACAGAGAAAATTTGGAAAAATCTAATTGTGTTGTGCGATCGCACAAGTCTTCACGCGATCACACAGAGTAAATTCTCTGCCGCACTGTCCCGAATTTGGAAGCTTATAACTCACAATCTAGAAGGAATTTGAAGATGATCCAAAAATGAAAGTTGTAGCTCTTGATGTCTAGTTTTCAAGAAAGTTAAGCCAATTGTAATTTGTAGTTTTGTACAAAAATTTATGACCATTATACTAGAGGATATCCGGAAGAGTTGGAGAAGGCTGTTGGAAAATTGTTCAGTGCTATCGCACCTGAGGGGCTGCGATCGCATTGAGTAAAATGAAAATTATTCAGTGCCATCGCACCTGAGGGGCTGTGATCGCACTGAGTATTGACCTGGACAGTATTTAAATATTTCCTCCGCGACTTAAACCCTCTTTTCACCATTGTTGTACGGCAAAGATCTCTTGGGGGCGATTTTGAAGAGGGAAATTCTTGTTCTTCATAGAGGTAAGTGTTCTAGTCATTAAAACTCGATTATGGGGTATTATAGAGCGTAAAACCAGTGTAAATTCATGGAAAATCAGTAGAAAAAAGGGGTTTTAGGGCTTAAGATTAAGAGACCTTTAGGGGTCGATTTGAGGGGTCAAACGAACTCCGATTTTGGTGTTCTTTATATGTACGGACTCGTGAGAGGACGAAGAACACTTTTTTATAAAAATTTCTGAGTTTTGGGCATGGGCCCGGCAGTCGAGTTTTGACCGGTTTCGGATTTTTGGGTTAAATTTGATATCTTTTGATTGGAATTCGTTCCTTAAGCATATATTGATGATAAAAATCTGATCTTGGTAGATTTGGAGCCTTTGGAGGTTGATTCGAGAGGCACGCGTGTTGTGGAATAGTTTCGGGTTATCCTTGAGGTAAGTAATGTCTTGAAATCCTGTCCTGAGGGTATGAACTCCCGGACTATGCGCCCTTTCACGGGTTTTGAAATGAAAAGTTGGAAACTTTGGAAACATCTTTCCTATTTAGGCGACTATTGAGTTGCGAAACCGATTTTTAAGCCTTTGCTTAATTAGTATTTATATATTATGATATGTTTTGGGCTGTATGTCATATTTGGGGCCTAGTGCCGATCTGTTTACCCCTTGGGGGACTATTTTACTGTGTTTACTCACTTGATATGTTGTGAATTACACTTAGTCTTTTCCTGATAAATTGTTGACACTCAGAGTATTTTGATACTATTTATTGAAGAAAATGAAACACTATTTTGGGTCGAGAACCCTGTTTGTTTATGGCCTAAGGGCAAATTGAGAGTGTCTGATTGAGCGAGGCTTCAGGCCTATATTGTGAGGAGGCTTCCAGGCCTTTTGAGAGAGGTGAGGAGGCTTCCAGGCCTTATGAGAGAGGAGAGGAGGCTTCCAGGCCTTATGAGTGGTGTGAGGAGGCTTCCAAGCCTTATGAGAGAGGTGAGAAGGCTTCCAAGCCTCATGAGAGAGGTGAGAAGGCTTTCATGCCTTATGTTATTATTGCGCTTGGGCTGTAGGAGCCCCTCCGGAGTCTGTAACACACCCCCAGTGAGCGTCGGTACCGATTGAGTGATGATGATTGCCCGCGGGGCTGATACTGAGTGATGATTGATACTGAGTGATGATTTATACTGAGTGATTAAGGGAATGCCTGAGGGAATCTGTTCCGAGAAATGATATTGGCCTGAGGGGCAGTTTCATGATGATTTTACTATGTTTTAGAACTATGATTTACTTCGTTTTCAAACTGAGNTGGTGACTTATGTTTTACTGGTTGTTGTGAAATGGTGTATCTGTTGTGTGCTTTATATCTCTTAGACTGTGAATTCTTTTCATTACTACTGAGTTGGCGTACTCATAAAGACTCCCTGTGCCTTTGTGCACAGATTCAGGTACCGATTTGGAGTAGTAGCTGCCTTGTTCGTTAGCAGTAGTCACGGGATTTCGAGGTAGCTGTCCAGCGTCCACAACTTCTCCATTTCCCTTCCTTATTTAGCTTTAGCATTTGATTTAGAGATATACATTATAGTGTTAGCAGAGTTAGATTTATTTATTCTTAGATGCTCATGACTATTGACTCCAGTTCTTGGGAGGTTGTTTAGAATATTATGGGGACGCTAAGACTTAATTATATTATTTGTGCTATGGTTGCATGCTTATTATTAAATTGTGAACTGTTATAATTGAATAAACGCGTAGTAAGGTGATGGTTGGCTAGCCTAGTTCCACGATAGGCGCCATCACGGCCTGTTAGGATTTGGGGTCGTGACAATTTACTTGAAACATGCAGAGCTCTATTTTATCAATCAAACCTACCAGTTCAATTTTGGGGGGATTGTTTGTTAACTGCAACTTTTCTAATTAATAGATTTCCCTCTAAGGTACTCAAAATGAGAACTCCTTATGAAATCCTATTTGGTCAACCACCCAACTATGACAATTTAAAAGCTTTTGGATGTTTATGTTATGCTTGTACTTTTCCTTTACATAGATCAAAGTTAGACCCTAGATCTGTTAAATGTGTGTTCTTAGGTTACCCTCTTGGAAAGAAGGGTTACAAGTTACTTAACCTACACACCATGAAGATTTTAATTTCTAGGGATGTTATCTTTCCTGAAGCTATTTTCCCATTCATTCCAGCTTCTTCACCATCCCCAATTTTTCATGTTACATTGCTTAATCCTATTCCTGATCATTCACCTCTATACAGTTTTTCTCAACCAATATAACACACTCTTCTTCTCCAGTTAATGCCAGAACTCCCTCCTAATCACATTCTAAGTCCATTCTGAGTCCTTCTGCTTCATCTTCTAGGCATCTTTCTACTTCCTCAACTACACACTCTTACCTCGCTTCTCCTAGTCTTCGTACACCACCTCTTGATACCCATTTACCTTCTCTTAGTAGATCAACCAGGGAACATCATATTCCTTCATATCTAGGTGATTACATTTGCAACTCTTTGTTTCTAACTGATTTAACCTCACAATGTTTTACCTCTCTTTTTTATCCTAATGTTTTATCTTTCTCTACCTTATCCCCTTCTAATCAATCCCTCTTAAACACTATACCCTATATCTCGGAACCTACCACCTATTCCCAAGCTTCTCTACATCCAGGTTGGTAAGAATCCATGAACAAGTAATTTGAAGCCCTTGAGGCAAACAAAACTTGGGAGATAGTGAAGTTACCAAAAGATAGAAAAGCTCTACCTTGCAAATGGGTTTATAGGGTCAAATATAACCAAGATGGTTCAGTTGAAAGGTTAAAGGCTCGTCTAGTCATCAGGGGAGACATCCAAAGGGAGGGCATTGACTTCACTAAGACCTATTCCCCTCTTGTCTAAATGACCACCATCTGATTTTACTAACTGTGGTAGTAAAGAAGAATTGGTTCATTTCCCAGCTGGATGTAAACAATGATTTCCTCCATGGTGATTTGCAGGAGGAGGTTTACATGAAATTCCCAGCTGGACTCACTCCCCCTACCCCTCAGCATGTTTGCAAGCTTAGAAAGTCCTTATATATGTTGCGGCAAGCCTCGCGGCAATGGTATGCCAGGCTCACTGCTGCCCTAAATTTCAAAGGTTACTCTCACTCTTTCAATGACTATTCCTTATTTTTCACAAAGTCAGAAGGAAAGATTTCTATCATTGCAGTCTATGTGGATGACATTCTATTAACAGGCAATGACCCAACTGAGATATCCTCGCTTAAGTCTTTTCTTGATCATGAATTTAAGATTAAGGATTTGGGACATGCACATTATTTTCTAGGACTTGAACTAATCATAGAACCACAGGGTATTTGTTTTAGCCAAAGAACATTCACCTTGGATCTCCTTTCTGAATTTGGTTGCTTGGACATGAAACCTACCTCATCTCCACTTGATCTTTCCACTCTGCTACGTATCAACGATGGAGATCCTCTATCAGACCCCATTGTTTATAGAAAGCTTCTGGGCAAGCTTAATTATCTCACCCACACTCACCTTGATTTATCATTCACCGTACAACATCTAAGCCAGTTCATGCAGTCTCCTCGCTGGCCTCATTTTGATGTTGCTTTACGTTGTCTGCGATACTTACTCAAAGATCCTGGTTTGGGCATTTTTTTGTCATCTGATCCCTCTTTCAATCTCCTCGCCTTATGTGACTCAGATTAGGTTCATTGTCCAAATTCTCATCATTCGATCAGTGGATTCTTGATCACCTTAGGCTCTTCTCCTATCTCTTGGAAGTCTAAGAAATAATCTTTGGTTTCTTTATCATCTGCTGAAGAAGAATACCGATCAATGCGACGTGTAGTTGCAGAACTCACTTGGCTAGTTCATTTGCTTGAGGATTTATCTTTATCTCTGGTTCTCCTAGTACCTCTTCATTTCGACAGTCAGGCCGCACTTCATATCGCTCGAAATCTGGTATTTCATGAGCGAACGAAGCATGTCGACCTCGACTGTCACTTTGTGAGACAACAATACCTCGCTGGGCTCATCTCTTTCTCTGGTGTAACGTCAATTTCTCAAATCGTAGATGTTTTCACAAAACCCCTTTCTGGCCCGAATCACCATCTCATTTTGGGCAAGTTGGGGGTTGCTTCTCCTCCCTCCAACTTGGGGAGGGGGGGGGGTGTTGGGATTCAACTTTCAAACACCACAAATGATAGTGGTGTATTCCAGAAACAAGCAAAGCTTAAGGAAGATGAAGACATTAAGAAGAAGACATCAAAGAGATTTCAAACTCTTGTCTGAACCATGACTCCCGTATATATCAAATAGACACAAATGAATTGGACCTTATCTCATTTTGGGCTGAAGATATTATCTGGACTGCTCAATTCTCATTTGGGCTCAGCCCTTTTCTTTCCATTTTTTTTTTAATTCATCCAAATGTAAATTAATTATTTATATTTTGTCTTTATCCAATAAGTTAGAACAAGGCAGCGAATTGTATAGGGACAACAGTCAGAATTAGTTATTAGAATATTCTTTTATTCTCTATATAGTACAAGAGTTGTACAGTGATGAATTCAAGATACACATAAAATCATTTCGCATCTTGTTCCTAAATCTAATATGATTGTCACTTTGAGACTTCAGGTGAGCTGCCTTCCGAGCCGTTCTGCAGCATCCAGAATCTTCCTTCTGCTTATGTTTTTCTGTTTGTTTCTCTTCAGACAGTGGACTAATATTAATTCTACTAGGAGCTCATACACTTGTGACACCAGGTCTTGGCACAAACTAGTAGACTTGTAAATTTTGGTTTTGTTTTATGACTATGATTGCACTCAGTTGCTTTCGTGATATTTGTTTTAAATCTATCATTTCTTAAATCTTTTAATTTAAGGGAAGTTTAATTAATAGGGAAAAATATTTTAAAAAGAGGAAGTCACACGATTAGTTTGGAGTTGGCTTGTCTAGCATCGATGTTAGGCGCCATCACGGCCTATTACAGGATTGGGTCGTGACATCAACAACATCCATCAAGCCCCAACATGAAATGCGACTAAATATTCTGTTATTTTCAAGAAGTCATCTAGCGAAAGGACCCATCATTACAGAAAGCTATACAATCTTAATTTCGTTTAATTAAAAGTGATTTTAATTATTGAATATTCACTTGATGTAATCTGGTAGTTATGTGGGAAGTTTGGTTTATAGTTCATTATGAAAGTTATTCTTGTTGTATGATATTTTTTACACGAGATCAGTTAAAATAACACAAGATATAAGATCATTTTGTTTTTTTCAAATTCCGATCACTCCTCTAGGGTTATGAAAGATACTGGCCACCACTCCACAATTTGTGGGTTGAATCACTATTCTTCTGACCTCTAGTAACCAACCGTGGCGGAGGCAAAATTTTCTCCAAGGGTGTTCAAAAATAAAAAAGTTAAAAAATTAAAAGAGGTTGTAGCTAGTGGGAATTGGACCAATGACCTCACAAAGGTTTTGAACCCCCTTGACCACTAAGCTAGATTTTGCCTTATATATACAGTGTAAGTTTTCAGCGAATGTGGGTTCGGGTGAATTCCCCCCCTCCCCCCCCCCCCCCCAAATCCGCCCCTGATGAGCAATTAACTTTCAATATTAGTGTTGCCTGAAAAAATAAGAATGAAGAAGAAGAAGAAGAAGAACACTGATAAATGACAAAAAATATATGCTTTTGATGAGTATGTTTTCATGCCATTTTGTATGTGAGTTCTGGGAGATCGCGTGCTTAGAAATGTAAAATATGTTTATTACGTGTTTATTGTGGGTAGGAACGAGTTTGGATGAAAGTAAATCCTATTTTCGATAGGGGCAGTTGATAATTGAATCCGATTTTTACCATTATTTTCATATTCATAATAGTACGAAAAGAAGGCCCGGCTCCAAATTGTTCAAGAATAGTGGCATTGAGTTTTTCGACCTTTTAACAAGAAACAGATGGTTTGATGCAAAAGAAGTTGAGAAGAAAAACTGGGAGCGTACCATATTTGACACCTGGTGCGAAAGGCAGGCATGCCATGGCCTTGAAGGTGAAGCAAAAATCAGTGAAGTATGACACTTTGGCACCAATCCCCTACACAAGAAAACAAGAAAAACTAGGAGCATATCAAGGGGTCTTGCATCGAGCAGACCTACGCACGCGACTCTATTTCTCTTGTCTGAAATAGGAGAGCACAAGGACGCCCCATATCAACCATTTTTCGTATAAATACAACTTGGAGTCATTTTTAAAAAAGGTTACGCAATATCTTTAAAGGCAAGAACAGGGAGCAACGTGGAAGTTTTATATTTTTTTTCTACTATTGGTGATGAATCTTTACATTGTAATCATACAAACTATTATGAGTCGCTAATTTTCTTAACTAGGGTTTGATGAAACCTCTTGGAGGATGACTTTTTGATACGTTTAATATATTTTCGCCATTGAAATTTCTCTACTTGTCAACTACATGATTATCTTTGTTCATTGAAGGGACTTCAATTAACCTTGTCTATTTATTATGTATTGCTTGAGAAATAATGTATATTTAGTTGATTGTTAAACAACATTACTCCTAAGTTGTATGAGAAATTTATACGAAAGGTTTAAAGGTGGGTTTAGAAATAACAAAATCTTGACGTGGTTTTAGTGAGCTGAAAGAAAGTGCAACTAGCATAATTTGAGAGAATATGTTAGTAAATTGTTGTAGTTACTCAAGAGAGAATTATAACAAGTGATATACTCATGATCAATAGAGAATTTAAGTGAAATTATAGATGATGTAACAGAAGCAACTTCAGCATTTGGGAAAATCACAACTCTAGGCTTCCATAATCATGTTCATGTGCTCAAGTTATTTCATGAGAATTTCACAATACTTTTATTACTTGCTATTAGTTAGTAAAACAATCAAGAAATCACTATTTTCTACTTTGAGAGTTGATTGTGTGAATTCTTGTGATAAAGATAGTCATAATAGATAGATTAATTACACGTAGGATACTATTAAGATTGTTATAATCATGAAGGGACAGAGTTCACTCTGAATCTCCAATGGTAATTCTAGAGAGTTCCGGGAAACAAAATATCTTAAGGAGATGAAATAGAAAAGACGGATTGAGAGAATGAAAACTCTGGTATTTTCTCATTACTATTCAAATATACGTACATGTATGACACATGTATATATAAATCTAAGTACACAACAACAACTAACTAATTAAAACCCTAAGGTGTGCTGACTCGACACATACAAGTAATGATAATAATTATTATCTCAATACCCCCTCAAGTTGGGCATGAGTTTCTCACAGACAACATTCCTTGGATAGCTGAATGCTTGACTCCTGTAAGAGCCTTGTTGATGATGTCAGCCAATTGATCATGAGTAGACACATGATGTAGGGATATCAGGACTTCTTGGAGTTTATTCGTCACAAAATGACATTCCACTTTTATATGTTTAGTTCTTGCATGAAATAGAGGGTTGTGGGCAATGTGTAAGGCAGATTAGCTATCATAAAAGACTTCAATCTATCTGGACCGTGGGATGGTGAGATCTTCAAATAACCTGTTCAACCACACTAGTTCACCAACCACCTTTCCGCGAGGGATATGTACTCCGCCTAAGCTAAGGACAAGGACATTGTTTCTTGTTTCTTGAATTTTCAGCTTATAGGACTATCCCCCCAGCAAGACAATACATCCAGTAATAGATTTTCTAGAGTTAGTAAAGACTTCCCAATCAGAGTCACGATCGACTTTGATGGAACAATCAATGCTACTGGAGAGGAAAATGCCTAGTGTGGGATCTTCTTGAGGTACCTTAGTAAGTGAAATGCAGCAGTCAAATGTGGCTCTCTAGGAGCTTGCATAAATTGGCTGAAAAGCTGCACACTATAGACTATATCCAACCTGGTGCTGGTAAGGAAGTTGAGTTTCACCACCAACTTCCTAAAATATGTAGTATATGGAAGAAGGTTTCCTTCATGGGCCTTAAACTTCAGAGTAGTCTCAAGAGGGGAAGACAAACTGTTGTAACCAATACAATCATATTCTTTCAATAGATCTAAGGCAAACGTTTTTTGAGAAATGATAACACCATCTGATTTGTTCACATCAAGCTGAAATATGTCCCATTTATTTCTTCGTAGCAATATCCACCAATACTCTAACAATTATCATTTTAACAACAGGAGAAAAAGTCTATATATGTTTAATCCCTGCTTGTTGTGTGTACCTTTTTACTAATAACCTAACCTTAAATCTCTCAATGCTCTCATATGCCTTATGTTTAGCCTTGTATACTGTGATAATCCGATCTAGAGTTTTAAAATATAATTGTATATTTCAAAGTATCTAATAAATTATTTAAGCCTTTCTTGTATTGCGTGCATAATCCAAGTATTTTTCTGGAAGGCTTTTATGTTAAAAATTAATAAAATATATAATTTTGCCTTTAAAATTTATTTGAGTTGACTTCGGTCATCATTTTGAGAAAACGGACCCAAATCCGTATTTTGACATCCCTTATGGGTCCGTCTCATGATTTGGGACATGGACGTATGCCCAGAATTGAATTCGGAGGTCCCTAGCTCGAGTTATTGATTTTTGTCGGAAATTGAAAGTTTAAAGGTTTTATGATTTTAAAGAATTGACCGATGTTTGACTTTGTTGATACCAGTTCCGTATTTTAGTTTCGGAATTTGGTATAGGTTCATTACTATATTTATGACTTGTCCGTCAAATTTGGTGAGAAACGGAGCTGGTTTGACGTGATTCAGACGTCCGGTTGTTAAAATAGAAATTTTAAAGTTTTCTTGAGAATTCCATTTGATTTGGTATAAGATTCATATTTCTAGGCATTATTTTGGTGTTTTGATCGTGCGAGCGAATATGTATGAGGTTTTTGGACTTGTGTGCACATATGGTTTGGAGCTCTGAGGGGTCGGGTGAATTTCAAATAGGCTACATATGGTTTTATACTTAGAAAACCTGATTTTTCCTCAGCTTCAGTTGTTGGTTTCCTTCTTCACGATCGGGAAGGTACTCTCACGATCGCGAAGAGTGAGTTGGGCTGGGTTTTTCTTCTACGTGAAAGCAAGACACTGGTCGCGAACGCGGAGCACTGGGAGGCCTGCTCTACGCAAACGCGGATAGTCACACGTGAACGCGTAGTTTAGTGAGGTGGGGGTAGGGAATTTGGAGTGACTCTATGCGAACGCGTGTCCAGTCTCGTGAACGTGGAGGTTAGGTGGGCTATACCTTTGCGAACGCATGGATTCTCTCGCGATCGCTCTCTGCTCTTCGCAAACACGTCAAGAATCACGTGAACGCGATGAACACCTGACAACAGTGATTAAAATAGTCCCAAAAACGGGATTTTGCCCATTCTTTCAAAATTTCAAAAATAGAAAACCCTAGAGGCGATTTTCCCAAGAGTTTTTTTCTTCCCCAATTTATTTGTAAGTGTTTCTAACCAACTTTCTTTCAATTACCTATTACATTTCATATGATTTCCACCTAAAATCTTGGATATTTCATCATAAAAATTGAGGGTTTAGGTAGAATTAGATTTTTTTGTTAGGTAGGATTTCGAAAAAAATTACATAACCGGGCTCGGGGGTGAATGGGTAATCGGTTTTTAGTCCGAATTTCGGGTTTTGACCAAGCGAATCTAGGGTCGATTTTTGACTTTTTGGGAGAAGTTTAGAAATTCTAAATTTAAGCATTGTAATTGACTCCTTTAGAAATATTTGATATTAGTGAGTCAATTGTGGTTAGATACGAGTGGTTTGGAGGCGGATTCTAGGGGAAAGACCGTGGTAGAGCTCTGAATTGACTGCGGAGTGAGGTAAGTATTGATTTTAACCTTGACTTGAGGAATTAGGAACCCTTTAACTATGTGCTATGTTAATATCATGTGTTGCGGCGTATATGAGAGGTGACGAGTGCTTACACGCTGCCGAATTACTTATTTCCCTGATTTTCCGCTTTTCCTTAATTACTTCTTTCCCTGTTTTAACAGTTATGTGCCCTAAATGCCTCACATGCTTTAATTGCTACTTGTTAATCATTGTTTCTCCTGTTACGGATGTTAAATATTTTCATATTTTCATGGTTCCCCGCTATCTGGGCTTCTTACACCAAGGATCATACCTCTACCTAACTCCGCTACAATGCGTGATCCCATCCAACCGCTGGACCACATGAAATACTCCAAGCCACCTTGCTCAAAATCAATAGCCATGCGAAATTCGACATCAAGTACTCAAAGTGCATTGCCATAACCACGGGGAAATCGGACGATACCATGCCACACAAACCCAAAAGAACATAACCAACCCGTCTCAATCCTGCAACACCCAATTACTTACCTTACTCAAGTCTCGCTATAAAGCCCAGATAGAACGACACCCTATGCACATATAACCAACAATCACGACTCCTCAAAACACCGAAAGGTAACTCATAGATCACTCCAAAACATGAATAAGAGTAATGACAATTGAATGGTACATACATTAACAATAGCAATTCGGAGTCAACCACTCCGACTCGGTGCAGAACACACACCCATACTGGCCTACCAATCACTCTAAGTCAACTCTGGTCACCCACAACAGGTAGATAACTCTCCGAAAGTTTATAATGACTGAATCATGGCATATACTAACACCTGACTAGATTTGCTCGCATCCACATAGTACACAACCACAAAATAATTTGTTTATTAGAACTCTTAGTCTCAAAGTCCATGAAGCGAACAAATTACCACATCTGATCCCACTCCACCGCTCGAATATATAACCCATTCATGATACTCAATCATTCCACGAGGGATACCCCCATAATTCCTCTGTGTCACCAAGCAACCTTTAATATCCGCAGTCGATCCAACAAGAGAGGGTCGCCATTCCAATGAAGCACCCTTAACTCAAACACATTGCCCTTTCTGAATGTATACCCTCATCCAGTCACACCAATTAGTGATATCATCTACCTAGTCATCTGGAACTACTCGTGCTGCCTAAGAATTTATGGCCTTCCTTCCATATCTGAATTGTGGCCTCACATATGCAAATCTCAACCTACACAATTTGCCGCCTACACCATGCCCTCCTATGATAAATATGGGAACTTCATAGTTTCTTCCGAGCCACAAGCAATTACGTCCCCACTAGCCAAGAACTTTCCATTTGATCCCATTTAGAAGCAAAATCACTATACATCACATGGCTCTCGCGCCAATAGAAAATATACATCTCTAACCGTGGTAGAAACCACCAAGAACTCTCTGAATCTCGTTTGTACAACACCAAACTATCAGGACTGAATCCTTCTAACTCAACCAAACTACACATGCCACCAATTCCCAAGAGAATTGCTAAGAAACACCTGTAACAACTCATTACTTCATAACACCCACAGAACTAATCATATCCCTTATCATGCCGATCCGACCTACTACCAACTTATCCTATTCATTCAAGTTCCTTCTGACTTACCTTCGAATTGATGCTTTTTCTTGCCATAATACCGCAATTCTCAGTCCAGACTCACTGCACGAAACCCGAGCATAAAATATATCATCTAAGGCTCATAAGCCGCTAAATACTCTCTCAAATACCCCCAGAAGCACCACATTAGAAATACTTACCCTGAAGAGACTTCCTGCGAATTTAAAGGCATTACCTTCATTTTCCTGATACTGATGGATAGAATCCATGATAATGTAATTACACCACAAGCCTTGACACCTTCCACGTAAATCTCAGTTCTAACCCAATTCGCACCTTGAAGATCCTCAAGCGCTACATATAACCTTGAATCCGTTAGAATCATTCTCGAACATCATTCACTCTACGCAATTTCAATTATACTAACCAAACAGAAAGTACGATCTAACCCCGTTTGCAACCCACCTACTAGGAAAGTAATCCACAAAATTGAAACAACCAAGCATATCCCTACTCCACACACACTACACCATTTACTAATACAACTCATACATTCAATAGAACCCAATTACCCATAGAGTATATTACAACATGTATTCAAAATTTCCGTTACTCGAGTCATTCCCAGACTCCACCTTTGCAGGTCATATCCGGTTCACCAATATACCTCGATCCTACCACTACAACACATAATCGTGCAATCAACTTATCATTAACGGACTCCCCCACTTGGGTCAAAGCCAAAGATAAAGACAAACAATAACTCACTATGCCCATACGCGATTACTGCAACCATACTGTGGCGAGATTCAACTAAATCCTCCATAAGCCCATATGACCCAAACCATCTAACCCTCAAATCGTATGCAAATCTCGCATTCACCATTTTAATGGTCCTGCCAACTCCCACAAGCGACCTAAACTCATATTATAACATACATCATTTACGGGTAGAACAGAACTTACTACATATCAACATAAGGATCACACACCTCAGGGAAACCCCCAGGAGATACCCTTGCCTACTTAGCCTCAAACTGATATCTCTCTATACACTTTCGAGGATCATATCTATTACGCAATCTCTTTACCCTCCTACATTAGAACACAACTAATGCCTGCCCTCGAGACATCACAATAAGCGGTATAAGAACCTGAAGCTGATGGAAATACTAACACTGGAGCTGTGGTTAAGGAAGTCTTGAGCTTCTGGAAGCTCTACCCACATACGTCTAGCCACATGGATACCCTCACTGGACACCACGTGTCCCAAGAATGTTACTGAACTGCCAAAATTTACACTTGGAGAACTTTGCTTAGAGCTTCTCCTCCCTAGATCCTTATAATACCATCCTCAAATGCTGAGTATGCTACCCCTGGCTATGTGAGTACGCCAGGATGCCATCAATAAATACAATAACAAAGGAGTTATAACATGGCTGAATACACCGTCAATCAAATACATGAACGATGCTGGGGCATTGGTAATCCCAAAAGGCATCACCAGGCACTCATAACACAACATAAGGCTCCGATTTACTCCACATCTAAACAACACGAGAGGTCCTCCAATACACTCACAACTCGAGGCAATATGCCAGCCCCAGACAGAAGTCGAATACTCAATGGTTCTTGCTACATCTCCTGCCAATACATTTTGTCACAATCAAACAACCTGAACACCCCTAACCATCAGATCACACTCACCACGTAGTCATCTAGTCAAAAAGTCCCATCAATAAGGGCACAAACGGACATATAAGTCCCCCAAACACATATGCTCACACAAATGAAATCTCCGCACTCCAGCCACAAATAAAAGTCCAGCCTCAAGTCCTCCCAACTGGACCATTATCAACATGCTAAAAATCATATCTCATCCATGGAAGTCACAAGCCGCCGATGCACAACTTTACCAAGCGCTCACGTGCGCATTCGAATACATAAAGGGAATTCAAAGAGTTGCGCTTTTGGCTGTATAAAATGGATTCGCACGACAAGAATTCAAGAATGTGGGATGTTTTCTATGGGTTCTACAGCCTCTTGAAGATAAGTACAGACGTATCCGTACCAATCCGCATGACTCTACTAAACCTGGCCATGACCATTAAGTCCTATGTAACCTAGTGCTCTGATACCAACTTGTCACGACCATAAATCCTAACCGGTCATGATGGCTCCTATCGTGGAACTGGGCTAGCCAACAATCACATAATTATATTTTTCCTTTCCGAAATTTCCCAAATCCATAATAACATTTCAATAACGTATATAAATTTCTGGATCTGTAAACAAAATAAAATAAGCTAAATAGTCTATAACCATACCCAAGATCTGGAGCCAACATGTCACGAGCATCTAAGAATAATACTAATAATACTACTGTCATAATACAAGGTCTCGAAACGAAGTACTAAGTACAAAATAAGGAAAGGGAAATAGAGATGTTGTGGACGCTAGACAACTACCTCAATATCCCAACTTTGGCATCGCGCGGACTCAAATGGCTAATGCTCGGTACCAGTACCTGGATCTGCACACAGAGGTGCAGGGAGTAATGATGAGTACGCCAACTCAGTAGTAATGAAAATAAATCAAGTCTGACAGTAAGAAAACACACAGGATCTAATCACCGAATCACATTGAATAGAATATTGATTTCCAATAGTGTATACATTTAGTCAAATATGCTTTAAAAGCCAATTTCCGTAAAACTCTTTTGAAACATTGTAATATCCAATGATTTCAGTAAAACGCCCAAGAAGTACTAGTTTAAAGATGAAATGAATCATAAATAGTCACTCAGGTAAAACAAGTATCATAAACCTCCCCTCGGGCAAATCACCACTCAGAATCAGTCACTCAACATACCTCACAATCACTCAGCATCAGCCCCTCGGGCAACCTCATCGTCACTCATTCCTCCCAATCACTCATCACTTGGCACTCGCACTCAGTAGGTACCTGCGCTCACTGGGGTGTACAGACTCCGGAGGGGCTCCTACAGCCCAAGCGCTATATTGTTGCGGTGTGAAGCCCGATCCATATAATATTTGTTGCAGCGTGCAGCCCGATCCAATATCATATCCTCACAATCAGCACTCGGCCTCATCAGTCACCATAAATAGTATAACATGATGCGGCGCGCATCCCGATCCCATAATATCCTCACAACATAGGCCCTCGGCCTCACTCATTCAGAAACCTCACAAAAAGCCACTCGGGCTATCAGTAAAACGGGGTACTCGACCCAAAATATCAATTTAAATCACAAAATAATGTAAATAATACTGAGTTTTTAAATCAATTAAACATGATATGAATGAGTGTAAAATATGAATCAACACAGTGAGGAATAGTAGTAAATAGCCCCCAAGGGGTCCAAACAGGTCGGCACAAAGCCCTAAACATGGCGTACATCCCAAAAATACAGTAATAGTCTTACAACACAATTTATCATATGATTTAGAAATAATTACGCAACTCATAGTTGCCACGGGAAGGACCAACTCCAAATCCCCAATCAGTTCACGCCACCCACTCGGCATCCAGTGTGTGCGTCACTCCAAAACAACGAGAAGATGCTAAGTCTAGGGTTTCATACCCTCAGGACAAGATTTAAAATCATTACTTACCTCAAACCAGTCCGAAAATCTACTCCGCAATACTCATGGCCCTCAAATCGGCTCCCAAAAGCTCCGAGTCCATCAAAATCAGATTTACAACATCAAAATATGCTAGGGAAACGAAGCCCAATAAAAAACTATCAAATTTAGGCACAATTTCCGAAATTGGCCAAACCTGACCCCCGGGCCCACATCTTGGAACTCGATAAAAATTACACCATAAGGATCCTCATCCTCCCACGAGTCTATACATACCAAGAACACTGAAATCGGAGTCCAAATGGCCCCTCAAATTCCCATTTTAAGGTCCCTTAATCTCAAGCCCTAATTACCCATTTTTGCACTGATTTTCCCAATTTTCACCACTAATTAGGCCTTTAATCACATATAAACGAGTTATGAAGTCAATAATATTACCTCCAAGTGATTCCCCTTTGGTTTCCTCAAAAATCTCTCACAGAATTTTCAACCCCGATAAAAAATGGTGGAAAAAGGAAGAAGGGTCGCGGATTGGCTATTTAGACACTGCCCAGTTTTTCTTCATCGCGAACGCATCAATACGACCGCGTTCGCATAGAACAAATTTCCAACGGTCCTTTATTTCCTCTACGCGAATGCGGCTACAAGCCCATGAATGCAGAGCACAAACCGCCCCAACCTAAGCGAATGCATCCCAGGCCCTGCGAACGCATAGACCAATGGGCCTGGGGGTCCTCAACCACCTCTACTCTACGCGAACGCACTGCTACCCCGGTGTTCGCGATGCCCAACCCACTCAACTCACCGCGTTTGCACCTCCTGGCTCGCGAACGCACAGAAGAAAATCCCTCAGCTCCCCAGATCCCCTATGCAAACACGTGACACCCTCCGCGAACGCATAGGGTAAAAATCTTCTGCAGCAACAACACCAGATCAGCTGTATCCCAAGGCCAAAAGTCACCCCGTTAGCCACCCGAAACTCACCCAAGGACCCCGGGACCTCAACCAAACATTCCAACATATCCCATAACCTCGTTCAAACTTAGTCGAGCCCTCGAAACACCAAAAACAACACAAAAATACCAAAATCACATCAAATTCAAGCCTATGAACTTTGAAATTTCTAAATTTCATCAAGGATGCCAAAACCATCCAAAACTCATCCGTTTGACCTGAAAATTTGCACACATATCCAATATGACATTACGAACCTGCTCCCATTTCTGAAATTCCATTCCGACCCCGATAGCCTATTTCCACTGCCGATCGGAAATCGCCAAAAACTAACTTTCGCCAATTCAAGCCTAATTCTACACCGGACATCGAAACCACATTCCGAACACACTCCTAAGTCCAAAATCACATAACGAAGCTATCCGAGCCATAAAATCCGCATTTTGAGATTGTTTTCCAAGAAGTCAACTCCTAGTTGACTTTTCCAATTATAAGGCTACTTTGAGAGACTAAGTGTCTCAATTCTCATTACCACCACTCCGAACCTGAACCACCCGACTCCATCACATTATAAACAACTAAACAATGCATAACAAGGCAGAAACATGAATAACGGTGCAAATTCTACGGAACAACTGACCGGGTCGTTACAATTTCATTTATGTGGCAGTTACCTATTCTTCAGAGCAGTTGGCTGAGATTTACTTCCGCGAGATCGTCTGTCTTCACGATGTGCCCATTTCTATCATTTTTTATTAAGGTACACAGTTCGCCTCGCACTTTTGGAGAACAGTACAACGTGATTTGGTTACACAGGTTGAGTTAAGCACAACATTTCATCCTCAAACAGACGAACAATCCGAGCGCACTATTTAGATATTGGAGGAAATGTTCCATGCTTGTGTTATAGACTTTGGAGATTCTCAGGATCAATTCTTGACACTTGCGGAGTTTGCCTATAACAACAGCTACCAGTCGAGCATTTAGATGGCTCCCTGTGAGGCATTATATGGGAGACGATGTTGATCGTCAGTTGGATGGTTTGAGCCAGGGGAGGCTCCGTTTCTGGGTACATATTTGGTATAGGTTTCCTTGGATAAGGTTAAGGTTATTCAGGATCGACTTCGCACATCTCAATCCAAGCAGAAGAGTTATGTCGACCGTCGAGTGCGTGATATTGCATTCATGGTCGGAGAGAGAGTATTACTTCGGGTTTCACCCATGAAGGGTGTGATGAGGTCTGGAAAGAAGGGCAAGTTGATCCCTAGGTACATCTGACCCTTTGAGATTCTGGAGGGAGTGGGTGACGTGGCTTACAGACTCGCATTGCCTCCTAGTTTATCAGCAGTTCATCCGGTGTTCCATGTGTCCATGCTCTGGAAGTATCACGTTGATCCTTCCCATGTGTTATATTTCAGCTTAGTCCAGTTGGACAAGGATTTGACTTATGTGGAGGAGCCGATGGCTATTTTAGCCCGGCAGGTTTGATAGTTGAGGTGACAGAGTTATCCTTCAGTTCGAGTGTAGTGGAGAGACCAGCCGGTCGAGGCAGCTACTTGGGAGTTCGAGTCGGACATGCGTAGTAGATATCCACACCTTTTCACCAGCCCAGGTACTTTTATATGTTCGTTCAAGGACGAACGATTATTTTATAGGTGGAGAATGTGATGACCTGAAAGGTCATCTAGAGTTTTAAAACCTAATGATGTATTTCGAAGCCTCTAATAGCTTTTTCATGACTTCCTCGATTTGCGTGCATAGTTCGAGTATTTTGTCAGAAAGCGTTTATTTTTAAAATTGATAAAATATGAAAATTTGCCTTTAAATTTATTTGAGTTGACTTCGGTCAACATTTTGAGCAAACAGAATCGGATCCATGTTTTGACGATCCTGGTGGGTTCATCCCATGATTTGGGACCTAGGCGTATGCCCGGAATCGAATTCGGAAGTCCCTAGCTCGAGTTGTTGATTTTTGTCGAAAATTGAAAGTTTAAAGGTTTAATGATTTTAAAGAATTTGCCAATGTTTGACTTTGTTGATACCGGGTCTGTATTTTAGTTCCGGAACCCAGTATTGGTCCATTAATATATTTATGACTTGTCTGTGAAATTTGGAGAGAAACACAGTTGGTTTGACGTGATTAGAGTCTAACCTTCGCGATCGCGAAGAAGGAAACCAGATGACAGCTGAAGCTGAGGAAAAACCGGGTTTTCTGAGTCTAAAACCATCCGTAGCCTATCCGAAATTCACCCAAGCCTTCGGCTCCAAGCCAATGGTTCACACAAGTCCAAAAACCTCATACAAATCACTCGCGCAATAAAAGCACCAAAATTTGACAGTTCAAATGAAATTCTCAAGAAAACTTTAAAATTTCTATTTTAACAACCGGACTTCTAAATCACATCAAACCAACTTTGTTTCTCAAGTGTTGAGTCTAACCTTGACTTGAGGGAATTAAGAACCCTTGGACTATGTGCTATATGAATTTCATGTGTTGCGGCGTATATGCGAGGTGACGAGTGCTTATACGCCACCGAATTACTTATTTTTCCGATATTCCATTTTCCCTTAATTATTTTCGTCCATGTTTTAATTGTTAAGGATGTTAGATCTTTTCATATTTTTATGATCCCCTGCTATTTGCTTTAATTGACTTACTCGCACCTTCTAATTGTCATATATTGGGTTCATCTTGTTGTGTAGTATTACTCATGTAAATTCCCAAATTATACAAGGTTTCCTTTCCGGTTTAGCGTTATATTCATTGATCGTAGAGGTTCTTGTGATTTGAATTATTGATTTGGCTGTACTCATTGAGTATTTGGTACTGATATGGTGAGATCGGGTTGCACATTGACACAAGTGAAATAAGGATGGATTGATATGGTGGAATAAGGGTGAACTTGTACTAATACGATGGGATCGAGTTGCACGCCGCAACATGTGGAACAAGGGTGGATTATTACGATGAAATAAGGGTGAATTATGATACTGATATTGTTATATGGCGGGATCGGGTTGCGCGGCGCAATATATATATATATATATATATATATATATATTATTGTAGTTGATGTTGTTACAGTGAAATAAGAGAGGATTCCGTGTTGTACGGTGGGATTGGGTTGCGCACCGCAATAACCTATGTGTTTCTATTTCCTTGAGCTATGTTGGTTTTCGGTATTTTCATTTGAAACTCTAAGGGTTGGTAATTTGAACGTCACTGGCATATTTCTTGAGGCTGTACTTATTTCGTTCCGTATTTCCTTTTTCTGTCTTTATTATATACTGTGTACAGGTTGTAGTGTGAGTTACCTGCCTTAGCCTCGTCAATACTTTGTCGAGGTTAGGCTTGGCACTTAAAGAGTATATGGGGTCGGTTGTACTCATACTACACTCTTCACTTCTTGTGCAGATTTTGGAGTCGGTCCAAGCGGTGGTTATTAGCGTGCTCAGATTAGACAGCTTGTGGAGACTTGAGGTACAACTGCTCAGCCCCCCCCCCCCCCCCCCCCCCCCCCCCCCCAGCTCCTAGAGTCCCCTTCCCTTTTTGTTTAGTTGTGTACTTTCCTTTCAGGCAGCTTTATGTTATTTCAGACCGTTACTTGTACTATTCTAGTAGCTCGTGCACTTGTGATATCAATTCCAAGGTTGTATCAGACGTTTGGCTGTTTTAGTTTCCGCATTTTTACTTTGGATTATTGCAGTTATTTCAGTTCTTTCTCAATAACTAATTTAAACGGTTAAAAATGGACAATATGTTCTAACGTTGGCTTGCCTAGCAAGTGAAATGTTAGGCTCCATCACGGTCCCGATGGTGGAAATTCCGGATCGTGACATATACACACTTGCAGCCTATTGCTTGTTTTCGAGCTGGCAAAGGCACTAAATCTCAAGTATGGTTGGCATGAAGCGCCTCAAATTCATGTGTCATGGGTGTTTTCCATGCAAGATTGAGTGTTGTCTCTTCAGATAAAGATGGTTCACTATCGTGGCAAATACTTCTTACCAAATACTGACTCTCAGAAAATAAAGCATTAGAAGCAATATGGCGATGGTCAGAGAATATGGCATTTAAGAAAGAGGGACATTGGGAAGCAACATGCAATTGAGAGGTAGTAGGCAAATGACAAATGTAATCTCTGAGATAATTAGGGGTCTTATGTGTTCTATTGGATTTTCTTAGTGCAAGTGATTCTAACTGGATAGTTCCAGGTGAGGATTGTCTATTAGTGGCACATGGATAGGTTCATGGGAGGATAAGGTATCACTGGCATGTGAGGGTGCAAGTCTAAGCTGCATACTTGGAGATGTGATACTTGTAGTTCTTTGTACATCAGAAGGGGTCCTCATGGAAGAATGTGGGCCATCATCATCAATATAATTAGGAAAGGGGACTGATCTAAGAACAGAAGGAAAGGAAACATTCTTGAGAGCCAAATAAAGTGGAAACACATTTTCGTAAAATACTATATCTCTGGAGTCATATATCTTCTCAGTGGCTAGGCTTAGAACTTTGTAACCTTTTGTCCTAAAAGGATATCACACAAAGATATGTGGAGTGGTCCTTGGTTCAAACTTGTCCATATGTACCTTAGGCATAATGGGATATCAAAGACAACCAAAGCTCTGATACCATATTAAGATTGTTACAATCGTGAAGGAACGGAGCTCACTCTGAAGCTTCAATGGTGATTCTAGAGAATTCTGGGAAGGAAACTATTTGAAGGAGATGAAAGAGAGAAGATGGATTGAAAGAATGAAAACACTGCTTTTTTCTCATTACTATTCAAGTATATGTACATGTATGACAATTATATATGTAAATCTAACTACACAACTACAACAGGTGTGTTGACTCAGCATATACACCTAGTGATAATAATTATAATCTCAATAGATACACTGGCCACTAATCCTTTTATTAGATATCGTTGGGTGTGCTCAACCGCTTTATCACTCTTACTCTAAGAAACAAAAGAACGGTTCTAGTGTCAAATTGTATTCATGTTTTTATGATGTTAATTTCTTGATTTTTAAATTAAAATTTACATATTTAAATTTAATTTTTTTTAATCTTAACACAACAAAAGTCTTTAGCAAAGGGGGAAAACTTGAATATCTTAATGGAAAGAGTGTCCCATAAGCAAGATGAAGAGCTAAGAGGGAATACATTTTCGTAAACACCATTATATATCAAAGCCAGAAATAAATCTCTAAAAGGATTTGAATATTCATAACAAAGTTATACCCAAAATATATATGAAAAATGTGATGTTTGAGAGGCTGTGTGTTTTCGGGTTGAGGATGAGAGTTATACACAAATGTAAATAAACTATTGGTCCACTTAATTATCATGGATTTTGTGGGCCCTCGTGCTACATTGTCCTTCCACATCCACATATTCTCCTTCTCTCTTCCATTTCTCTCACTAGTCTCTGTGTCAACATAATTTTCACATTCTTGAAACACAAGGAAACAAAGAGAAGGAGAAAATTAAGTATATGGTTGAGAAATGTTTAAGGGGGATAGAAGATAGTAGAGAGAAGGGAAGAGGATGAGTTTGTCATGCAGTCCATGGCCAGTCACCATTACTATTCTGCACTTTCTTCATCTTCTCCAAACAGAGACAATTACCCTTCAACTTGTTCTTTCATTTATAATTGTCAAGTAAAGCATTCTACATCTCTGCAGCTTTCTTCTTTTAATGACAGAAAACCCCCTTACAATACCCTTGTCTTCCAGGTTCTTCTTTCTCTCCCTCTCTCTCTCTCTTTTATTTTGGTGAAAACGTTGTAAGTCATAATTGTCCGGTTTGAG
Source organism: Nicotiana undulata (assembly GCA_005239495.1). Classification (NCBI taxonomy): domain Eukaryota; kingdom Viridiplantae; phylum Streptophyta; class Magnoliopsida; order Solanales; family Solanaceae; genus Nicotiana; species Nicotiana undulata. The sequence goes on along the minus strand of ML264793.1, from coordinate 121,171 downwards.
AATTGAATATTTTACATTTCATCCTATTTTATGTTAATTTGTTTTAATGTTGCTGCACTGATCAGCCACTATTGTTGTTAATCATGTCAATAATCAATTTGGAATCGGATTCCACCATCACATAGAGAAAACCTCTACCAATGCAGAAATTCGTTCCATGTTTCAAAGCTATAGCCTCAGCCAGGGGCGGATTTACTTCGCCGAAAAATTACTCTGTATATATAATGTAAAATCTGTTTTTTACCTCTATATATTAAGTTTTGAATCCCCTTAACTCAACTCAGAAGTGTAGTTTAGTGGTCAAGCGGTTCAAAACCTTCATAAGGTCATAAGTTCAATTCCCACTAGTTACAAAAAAATGTTTTTGAACCCCTTCATGGAGATCCTGCCTCCTCCAGCACTTCTTGAATTTCCTTTACGGCAACCATCTGTGCTTAGCTTCAGCCATCCAGAGTCAGGTTTCATCTATCTTATCATTCTGCTGTTGATACTTTGTTTTGCCTTTCTCCACTACATTACACAATTCAAGCCAATCCAAAGGTAGTTGCACTTTAGGAAATAGACTGACTAGGAGCATGGTCATGGTTCTCAAATCTAGCAGCACACCTGCTTTTCCATATCTCCCAACATATATCTGAAGGTAGGCATTGGAGCAGAGAAGCATGAATTCCATTCTTTGCCTTAGATAACCACCATGACATGAGTAGTTGTCGAGTATTTCCAGGCCTGAGTGTAATGCTACAACTCTTACTAAAAAAGGACCAAACATGAGTTGCAATATGGCTTTCAGAGAGAAGTGAGTGATTGTTTCTTCCTTGTGATTATTCATTATTACTACATGAGCACTTAGAAGGGAGAACCATATGGAACTTCTGTACATTCTCATCAGTTGGAATCCTATTCTGTAACATTTTAAGCATAAAGAAGGAGATTTTGAATGGGAGTTTCTTATGCCGAGTCATAGAAGCTGTGAAAGAGTTATTCCCTTGTCTCCTCGGGTTTTTCCAAGTAGATTTGCAGTAAAAGTACCCTGATTATCAATAGTCCAAATTGGCCAATCATCCTTTCCAACATAAATCTCTATTTTACCAATATCATTGATAATGTTATTAGGCACCACACTTCTGAGGTTCACGACATTCCAACCCCTTTCATTGAAAAAGTTGTTCACCTGAATGTTTCTGGGAGCATTATGGCATCGAGTTTGTTTGAAGTGCCAATCGAACAATATGCTGAAGGATTTATACGATTTGCTCTATATTGTTTTAATTAGTAGTTTATTTGATGTAATGTTCGATTAACATGGCTTTTTGAATAAACAAAATTACATTATGCAGAATAGCTTTTCAGCTAGCTAGCTATCCTTTAGAATACAATAAAAGCAAAGAAAAGGTTTGACAACTATATCCTCCTGACCGAAAAACATAGGAGATCTTTTTACATTGTTCATTACATTCATCTGCACACTTACATTATTTATTACATTCTTTTGCATGTTTGGGCAGTCTCATCTTCCTTTTTCTCCTCTTAAACTTTCTGTCTTTTGAGTGTGCCTACTGAGACGATCATTTCTTACATAGATGTTACAGATGATGAATCAATTTCTTTTATATGTCTGTCACTTTATTTGTAGTGCTGTATGCCTATAATGAAGTTGATCAATAACTTTTCAATCAACTTGATAGACCTCGGCTTTTCAAATGAGGATGATTAATCATGACAACTATGCTGCAAAACTCAAAATATTGACTTAAAGTTCTTAATCAAAATAACCACTTTTTTTTTGTCATGACATCCAGGCTGTTAGGCTCTTGGGTCCTCCAGCAAGATTTGAAGCATCAAAGTTGGAAGTCTTGTTAAAAGGAGAACAAGTTGATACATACTCCACTATTGTGCCACGGACATATACCCTCTCCCATTGTGATTTTACTGCTAATCTCACATTAACCATCTCAAATAATATCCAATACGATCAGGTAATGCCATTTAATTAGCACTTTTAAAAAAGCGTTCTCATCCTTAAGCTGCGTTTTTGCTTTGAACTTTGTGTTGAAATTTTTTCTAGTTTGATTTCAATTCTTGTTCCAAATATTTCTATGGCAGTTGAAAGGGTGGTATAATAAGGATGATGTGGTTGCTGAATGGACAGAAGTGAAAGGCAATTTGTTTCTTGACGTCCATTGTTATGTGAGCGGACCGAATCCCTTACAAGAGCTGGCCGCCGAGTTCAGATACCATATATTCTCCAAGGAATTACCACTGGTAATTTCTTAAAATACTTGTGCCCCTCTTTATGTGCTTAGAGACCAAAGCCCTTGGTAAATGATTTTATATACTTTTTACTGGGAGAAAAAGAAAGAAAAGTTAGATTGGAAAAAATGTTTTCCAGGAAATATGAAATTTGATTGCATACAGCTGCATTAAGTTGCAGCTCCTATGATGTTTTCTTCCTCTTGAATTTACTCTTGGAATTTCCTTTGACCCTGTAAATGTTCCACTGTATTACTACTTGTAAACAAAATCAGTATATTTTCATTTCACTGTAGAGCTGTAATTTGGTTTTTACCTCTAATTTTGTCTACAGTTTGCTTACTCTCTTAATTATGATTGTGATCGATTTGGGTATTTGAACTGCCAGGTACTTGAGGCTGTGCTCTATGGAGATTCAGATTTCTTGAAGGAGCATGAAGAACTAATGAATGCGATTGTTCGAGTCTATTTCCATTCTAGCTCGAAGAAGTACAATCGTGTAGAATGCTGGGGTCCTCTAAAAGATGCTGCTAAGGTAGCATAGAATTATGACAATGTCATCCCTAACTCCCTCAAACTTGTTTGTCTGTAAGATCCAATTTTTATAGATCAAAAGTGATTATGATCTTTCTGCACACCAACTCTAACCTTTTATGTGATCATTATTTTCTTAATCATTTTTTATCATTTTCAAGTTTTATAATGTGTGATTTATAGTAGTTGTCGTAGAGTTTCAAGATATTCAGCTTTATTGTTAAAGAAAGATTTATAATACCGGTGTCTGAAGTCAACAAAACTGTATTCAAACTTATTCTTTTGATTTTATACAACTAATTCTTGTTTTCCAGGGAAGACAAGGGGATCATGTCAACAGTTTGTTATCGACAAGCAAGGGAGATTTTCACCCGCCAAAAATCCTAAGTGCAAAATCAATCTTTCAAGCTCTTTTCACCTTCCTTCTCTAAGTTATATTCTAAGGTGAGAGACTGCAAAGAGTTCATGGATTTTGTAAAGGATCTCTCCTGAAACACATTTTAGAGTCATGGGATCCTACATTCCAATAACCTGTAAAGACGAGAATTGTTTGCGAGGTCATTTTGATTCTTTTGTATGTATTGCATTCTTTCGAATGAGCTCTTGACGGACAATTCTTGTAAAACCAATGACTATTTTCTCTTTTACATATCGATCTGTAATTGTTCCATCTATTGTGTTTCATACATGGTGTATGAATATATGTCATACTTAGTTCACCCTATTACTTGGTGTTGGGATGGTCTCTTTTGTGAATGTCCACTTATTATTTGTGAGATTTCCAATCCTTTCTGAAAATCTTAGTTTCCTTACACAAACTGCTTGATTACTCAAATGGTCAAATAGGACATTTGAGCTTAGTTATACAATGATATTTTCTTCTCTTCTTTTGCTTTCTTCATTTCCCATTTGTTGGTGGAAGAAAGGAAAAAGGAGTACAGGTTCACCTTTCTTAATCTTTGCACTTTTGAATGATATGGTATCTGACTATTAAAAGTACACTAGAATTACTCCTGTTTAGTCATGGGTATTAGAATGAACTCATATCCTAATTGCCTTATGGTCCATCTAGAATTTTGCTTCGCAATATTCTTCACAGGTGTCCATTTCTGCCATCTCAACTTGCTCTCTTACGACGAAAATGAGGATGAAAAGCAAAAGCAAAACTACATAGCTACTCACTCTTTTCGGTAAAACTTTAAGTTACATACAATGACAATGCAAAAAACATGACACCATCAATGCAATTTAACCACTGAAGGTCACTTATCTATTTTTCAGGGAATCATTTCAAGGTTGGTACGAGGAATTATTTATTATTAGAGGTCAATTTAATCTGATGATGTAAAAAAATCTATAAACTGCTAGTGCACTGAACTTAAACTTGATTATAAACTTAAGGTAGCCAAGGAAACAAATATCCAACTTGATGCCCTAAACTTGAAGGTTGGTGCCTCCTTCATAACATACAAAAGTGATACTAGCAGCTTAGTCGAAAAACTTCACTGTTCTATTTCCAAAAATACTACACCGGAATCCAAAGCTATTGTGAGCAAGCAAGTAAATGTTGGGCCTAAGTTTGGGGAACCTAATGCACTGGATGAAGACAAGGCATGGTCCAAAGACAAGGCAAGGCAAGAAGGCAAAGTGCGGGCAAAGTTGTGGAACAAGTGTACAAGTCATGTGACTATGAAGAAGTGTGATGTGCATGTGGTGTGGAAGTTTAGGCATGTGCAATGCGCATGTTGCAGTTGGTCAGTGCTGAAGAGAGATTCATTTCATGGGAAGATGGATTCAAAACGTGGCTAAGTGTTTATGCTTGTTTTTAGGCTTGGCATGTGCCAAGCACACTGTATAGCTGCCCCTGTGTAACTACCCCTTGTAATCTGCCATAGGCAGCTCCCTTTATATTGTTGTATTTAGTTGGTCTAAGGAAAGTAAGCATATGTGAGCCTTCCAACTGAGTTTCCTTTGTACATTCTCCGAGAATAAAATAAAGGTTGGATTTTACTCGTATTACTGTGTGTTGCTTACGTTTTGCAAAGTCTGAAATAATCTAAGCCCTACACTGTGTGCAAAAAAATTAAGGCTGAGTGGCTGAGAGTCAGGTTGATGCCGTGTAGTGTCAATTGTGCAAATATCGACCATGTAACAATTGGTATCAGAGCTTTGCTCGTGAGTTACGACCATGGCTGGTGGATCCACTTCAGACTTGTGTGATCGTGTTCAAAAGTTGGAGGCGTTGATTGGGGTGACTGATGATCCTTTGGATCTGGATGATCTAATTATTGAGATTTATCGTCTAAAGGATAGAATGAGTCAGTTTCGTGATAGTATTCAACAAACATGTGAGGCCATGAATGTTTTAGTTGAGGATCTGAAGAAGGAAAATGAAAATCTTAACTTGGAACTCATTGTTCTTCGAAGGGCGTTGGTTGCTCCTAGCCAAAACAATGAAGAATATTGCAAAGTAAAGATCCCTGAACCAAAGGCGTTTGGTGGAACACGTAGTGATAAAGAGCTAGAGACTTTTCTGTGGGATATGGAGCAATATTTTGTTGCTGCCTAGGTTCCAAACAGGGAGAAAGTAACCATAACAAGCATGTACCTCACGGGAGATGCTAAATTATGGTGGAGAACTAGCATGGATGATGACGAAAGTGCGGGCAGACCCAAGATTGATACATAGGAGAAACTCCGAAAAGAAATGAAGGACCAGTTCTTGCCTAGCAACGCATCTTGGCTTGCTAGGGATCGCTTGAAACATCTGCGAAAAACCAGAACAATTCGTGACTACATTAAGGAATTGACTTTCTTGATGCTGGAATTCAAAACATGTCGGAGGATGATATATTGCATAATTTTATTTCTGGGATGCAAGCATGGGCGCAGAACGAACTTAAGAGATAGAACGTGAAGGATCTCCCGAGTGCGATTGCTGCATCGGATTCTTTGGTGGATTACCGCAGTACCCGGAGTTTTTTTGAAGTTCCCTCTACTTCAGAACCTAAGAAAAAGGTGGAGAAGAAAGGGGAATGGAGGAAGAAGCTCGAAAAGAGGTCGTGGAAAAGGGCAAGGCCGTTGTTGATGGATCTGCTAGAAACAAAGGCACCGCAAACAAAAAGAGCGATGGTTGCTGGACTTGTGGCGGACCTCACATTGACAAAAACTGTCTAAATCGGGAACGGGTTAATGCTTTGCTTGCTGCTAAAAATAATCGGGAAGGAGAAGGTAGAGAAGTTGTTGTTGCATTGGTAATTCCTTTGCAATTGCTGAATGTCATCTCGTTGGTAATGCTACAAGCAACTACACGAACCCTCATTTCTTGTTAATGAACATTGAAATGAAAATTGGAGAAAAGGGTGTGATAGCAATGGTAGATACTGGCGTTACTCACACCTTTGTCTCGGCAAATTTGGTGCATAAGTACGGATTGAGTGTGAGCAAGTGTCCCTCTTACATGAAGACTGTGAATGCCAAATCCCAAGCCATTGTGATATGGATTATAATGTTCCTATGTATGTTGGTAATTAGAAGGGGAAAGTTAACTTGATAGTGATTCCCTTAGAGGATTTTGAGGTGATCCTTGGAATCGATTTCATGCGGAAAAATTACTTTATTCCAATGCCCCACTTGGACGAAGTGATGATCATGAATGAAACGGATCCTGGTTTTGTGGAAGTTGTTCATCCTTATGGGAAAGAAGAAACTCAATGGAAGGCTTCATTAGTTTCTGCCATGATGGTCGAAAAAGGTTTGAAAATGGGAGATGATACTTTCCTTAGCAGGTACGGATAGCTGAAGGTGATGAGTCTAAAACTACTTGTGTCACGAGATATGGCTCATATGAATTTCTTGTTATGTCGTTCGGGTTGACAGATGCCCCTGCTGCATTTTGCAACCTGATGAATGATATTCTATATGAGTACTTAGATGATTTTATCGTTGTCTACTTAGACGACATAGTCATCTATAGTCGGACCTTGGATGAACATATGTTACACTTGATTAAGGTGTCGTCTCGTTTGAGGGAGTACCAGATTTATGTGAAGATGGAGAAGTGTGAGTTTGCAAGTGTGATGACCCAAAAGGCCATCCCGTGTATTTCTAGTCAATTCTGTGTCCCGAGGTCATGAAAACCTCATTTTATCTCACCTCGATGTCACGACTCCAAATCCAAACAGGTCGTGATGGCGCCTATCGTGGAACTAGGCTAGCCAACCATCACATAACTACACATTTGTTTAAATATAATTTCTCAAAACCAATAAATACCCGCATAATAAGCAATTAATTTGTTTTTCCTCTAAGTCTTTAAGCAAATATAATATAATCTACTGTCTAAACAAAACCTCCAAGACTGGAGTCAACCGATCACGAGCATCTAAGAAATAACTAACTCTGCTAATGTCATAAACAATGTCTAGGAATAAAATACTAATACTAATAAAGGAAGGGAAATGGAGAAGCTGCGGACGCTGGACAGCTACCTTAGAATCCTAAGCGCTAATGACAACGAACTCGGACGACTACTGCTCCGAACCAGTACTTGGATCTGCACACAGGGGTGCAGGGAGTAATGATGAGTACGTCAACTTAGTAGTAATGAAAATAAATCACAGTTTGAGAATAAGAAACACACAGCACAAAACACCAATCCACAAAACAGTAAAACATCAAGTCTCAATACAATATACATAAGTTCGAAAACCAAATTTCCAGAAAAATCCTTTAAAACAAGTATATTTTTAATTATTTTCTCAGTAAAACTCCCAAAAGTATCAATTTGAAAAATGAAGTGAATCATAGTCAAAACTCAGTAAAATATCATCATAAAACTGCCCCTCGGGCCATAATCATCACTCATAAATATTCTCTCAGCACCTCACCATCACTCAGTATCAGCCACGCGGGCAAACTCACTGTCACTCATGCATCCCAATCACTCATCACTCGGCACTCGCACTCATTTGGTACCTGCGCTCACTGGGGGTGTGTACAGACTTCGGAGGGGCTTCTACAGCCCAAGCACTATAAACAAGCCAAATCATATCATCAATCACTCTTAGGCACTCGGCCTCTCTCGTATCATATCATCCTCACAATATTGGCCCTCGGCCTCACTCAGTAAGACACTCTCAACATGCCACTCGGGCCATAAATAAACAGGGTTCTCGACCCAAAACAGTATTTCATTTCAAAATATAGTAATATCATCAATTAGGAGTGCCAACAATTTCACAAGAAAGACTGAGTGTAAAATCATAGTTTCAACGTAAGGAATATCAGTAAAATAGCCACCAAGGGGTTAAACATATCGGCACTAGGCCCCAAACATGGCTTACAACCCAATTATATCAAATCATAGTAGTACTATAGAGAATAAGCTTTCAAAAGCAGTTTCGCAACTCAATAGTTGCCTAAAAAGGTACATTTTTCCAAATTTCCAATTCGTGCTCGCTCCACACTCGTCATCCCGTGTGTGCGTCACTCCAAATTCGTGAAAGGATGTACAGTCCGGGGTTTCATACCCTCAGGACAGGATTTAAAGACATTACTTACCTCAAACTAGCCCTCAAACTATTCTGCAACACTTGCCTCTCGAATCAACTTCTGAGTGCTCCAAATCTATAAAGATCAGATTTTTCACATCAATTCATTCTAAGGGAATGAATTCCAATAGAAAAATACCAATTTTAGCACAAAACCCGAAATTAGGAAAAACCCGACCCCCCGGCCTGCATCTCAAAACTCAACAAATTTTATACCAAAATGTTCTTCATCATCTCACGAGTCCGTACATATAAAGAACTCAAATATCGGACTTCGTTTGACCCCTCAAATCATCCCTAAAAGGTCTCATATTCTCAAGCCCTAATTCCATCTTTTTCTACTTATTTCCCTAAATTAAACAATGATAATTTGGTCCTTAATCACATATAATCGAGTTATAGAGTCCAAAATCCTTAAAATCGCCTCAAAAGCTCTCTTCCCATTCAAAATGGTGGAAAAGTCGGTATTGGTCGCGGAGGGTTTATTTAAATACTGCCCAGGTCTTTATTCATCGCGATCGCGGAGCACAATTTTCCCAGCTGCCAAATTACTCTCTGCGATCGCAAACTTAGCCACGCGATCGCGGTTCCTTATGAGGACGTACGCGATCGTGAACCTGTCCACGCGATCGCGTAGCACAATAGACTAGCCCCCACACGCGCCTCTCTAACTCTACGCGATCGCACCAATAGTCACGCGATCGTAATGACCAACGTTGCAGACCTACGCGATCGCACTCCTACTCCTACTCCCGCGATCCACAAAATGATCGGTCTCCAGATTACCCTACGCAATCGCAATACTGCCATGCGATCGCGATGAACAAATCCCTGCTGTGATAATACCAGAAAACCAGCATTTTTCTCAAGTCCAAAAGTGCTCGTTTGAGCATCCGAAATGCATCCGAGGCCCCCGGGACCCCAACTAAACCTACCAACATATCCCATAACACCATTAAAACTTAGTCGAGCCTTCGAAACATCAAAAACAACATCAAAACACAAAAATCACATCGAATACAAGCCTAAGAACTTTGAAATTTCTAAAATCCACCAACGATACCGAAACTATCCAAACCACATCCGATTGACCTGAAATTTTGCAGACATATCCAAAATGACATTACGAATCTGTTCCAACTTCCGGAATTCCATTTCGACCCCGATAGCCTATGTTCCACTGCCGATCGAAAATCACCAAAAACTAACTTTCACCAATTCAAGCCTAATTTTACATCGGACATCACAAAAATATTCTGAGCACACTCCTAAGTCCCAAATCAACTAACGAAGCTATCCGAGCCATAAAATCTGCATTCCAAGGTCAATTACCAAAAATTCAACTCTTAGTTGACTTTTCCAATCAACCGACTCTAACACATCATAAACAGTATAACCAACCTACGACAAGGCAATAACAGTGAATATAATGTAGGTTCTACATAACGACCGACCGAGTCATTACACTTGATTTGCGTGCACAACCCAGACGTGTAGCCGGGAAGCCTTTATGTGAAAAAAACTGAGAAAAATGATAAATTTTATTTTGAAATTTTAATTAAGTGACTTTGGTCAACATTCTTGGTAAACGGACCCGGACCCATGATTTGACGGTCTTGGAGGGTCCGTAGGAAAATATGGGACTTGGGCGTATGCCTGGAATTGAATTACGAGGTCCCAAGCCTGAGAAATTAATTTTTGAAATAAATTGTTTTCTTAAAATATAAAGGATTTTTTAAAGTGTAATTATGTGTGAAATCTATGGTATCGGGCCCGTATTTTGGTTCCGGAGCCCGTACAGGTTCGATATGATATTTATGTTGTGTCTGTAAAATTTGGTAAGAAACGGAGGTCGTTTGACGTGATTTGGACCCGTAGATATAAAGTTCGATGTTTTGAAAGGTTTTGGAGTTTTCTTTGATTTTAAGGCTAAATTCGTTGTTTAAGATGTTATTTTGGCGATTTTATCGCACGGGTAAGTCCGTAGGATATTTTTGAGGTTGTGTGCATATTTGGTTTGGAGCCCCGAGGGCTCGGGTGAGCTTCGGGTAGGTTTCGGGGTGTTTTAACTTGGAAAAAATCACTGCTGGTGCACCAGTTCTGGTGTGCCCGCACCTGCGAGCCTAGGGCCGCAGGTGCGAGACCGCATGCGCACTTTATGGTTCACAGGTGCGGTCCCTCGCAGATGCGTACCCTTCTTCCGCAGAAGCAGTTCCGCAGGAGCGGATATTTATCCGCAGGTGCGGCCCCCCTGTGGGCCTGTCCCTTTCTGCAGGTGCGATCGTTTTCCCACACCTACCCATGCACCGCAGGTGCGAAAGTCGGGCAGTGAAGTTCTTTTTTAAAAACAAATTTCAGCCATTTCTTCTTCAACTTTTCATAAAAATAGAAGACCTTGGCGATTTTTGAAAGACAACTTCACCATAAATTCATAGGTATGTAATCTTAGACTCTTTTTCTTCAATTTTTATCAACACCCATTAGATTTCTAGGCCTAAAACATGATTTTAAGGGTAGAAAATTAGGGATTTGGGTAGAGTTAGGGCTTTTACATTAATTGGAAATTAGACCTCGTTTTGGGGTTGGATTTCGAAACTAATTACATATTCGGGCTCGTGCGTGAATGGGTGATTGGGTTTTGGTCCGAACATTGTGTTTGGGCCAAGCGGGCCCGGAGTCGATGTTTGGATCTTTGGGAAGAATGTTAGAAAAGCCATAAATAAGCATTGGAATTGAATTATTTAGCGTTTATTGATGTTATTGAGTCAATTATGTCTAGATACAATCGATTTGGAGTCGAGTTCAAAAGGAAAAGCGGTGATTGAGGCGTGATTTTGGTCGTGGAAGTCGAGGTAAGTGTTTGGGCTAACCTCAGCTTGAGGGAATAGGTGTTGAGTCTTATTTGCTATGTGTTTATTCAATGTTCAGCGTATAGGTGAGGTGACGAGTACCTATATGTTGGTGTCACGCATGCCCGTGAGTCGGATATTACGAATTATGGGATTCTTATTGATAATTACTGTGTTATAGATTGAAATTCATTTTGGTAGTTGTTCATTCGGTAGAAATTCTTGGTTGTAAATACTGTTGAGTATTTGTTTCGGTTGAGGAACATTTTGTTAAGTTATGTGCTTGAGTGAGATTGGTTATAGCTCTGTCCCTTGCCGGGACGGTGATATTTCTATTGTTGTTCCCTTGCCGGGATGTTGTGATTATTATTGTGGTTATGTTGTTGATTTCATCCTTGCCAAACTTCTGTTATTGATATTGTTTGGGTGAGGAAGAGTGTAAAGCACGAAGGGTGATGACGTGTATTGATTTCTGTGAAGAAGAGTGTAGAGCACGATGGGTGATGTCGTGTATTGATTTCTGTGAGGAAGAGTGTAAAGCACGAAGGGTGATGCCGTGCATTGATTTCTGTGAGGAAGAGTGTAAAGTACGAAGCGTGATGCCGTGTATTGTTTATTGTGAGGATGAGAGTGTAAAAGCACGAAGGGTGATGTCGTTCCATGATATGATATTAAAAGCACGAAGGGTGATGCCCTTCCGTTTCTATTTATTATTATGAGGACGAGAGTAAAAGCACGAAGGGCGATGTCGTGCACTTGTTTGGTAAGGATGAGCGTAAAAGCACGAAGGGTGATGTCGTGCACTTGATTACTCTATGTTGTTATTTCCTGTTGATACTTTGACATTTAAATTGTTGTCTTATTTCGTTATTTCTGCTAATTGTTATCTCTTTTCCCCAGCATGTTCCCCTTTTTTCCCTTGTACTTAACTGATTATTTTGCAGTTATTATTCTTCCGATTATGGTTAAATTGCATAAGTTGTATCATTTGTCGTGTCCTAGTCTCGTCACTACTTCGCCGAGGTTAAGCTCGACACTTACTCAGTACATGGGGTCGGTTGTACTGATAATACACATGCACACCTTTTTGTTGTGGAGATCCTGGTACAGGACCCTGTGGACATCTGAGCTAGGAGGCTTCCTTCAATCCACCTGGAGACACCGAGGTAGTTATGCAGGCGTCCGCAGGCCTAGGCGTCCCCTTCCATATCCTTATTTCTGTTTTTAGTATTTCAAGAATAGATGTATTTATTTCTTTCAGACCCTTACTTGTATTATTTGTAGATAGTCTGTGACATTGTGACTCCAATGATCTGGGTTTATGTTATTTTGAAAATTCGTAAAAGCAATGGATTGAGTTATGTACTTATAGCCTGTATTCACTTTATGGTTATATTTATGAAAAGGTCGTATTTCACCTGTTTTCATTTAATAATAAAGGATTATAACAAATTGAAAATACACGTTGGCTTGTCTAGCGGGTTCAATGTTAGACACCATCACAGACCCGGTGGTGGAAAATTTGGGTCGTGACAAGTTGGTATCAGAGCACTAGGTTTCTTAGGTCTCACAATTCACGGACAAGCTTGGTAGAGTCTGAGGGATCGGTACGGAGACGTATGTACTTATCCCCCAGAAGCTGCAAAGTTAGGAATAACTTCACATCCATTCTTCTCTGTCGTGCGATTTGAATTCTAAATGCTAATTGAGTTTCTATTCTATTCTCTTGCAGATGGCGAGAATGCGTGCTTCCTCATCTACCGATCCTCCAGTTGCAGCTCCTACGAGGGGTCGAGGATGAGGCCGAGGCCGTGCTAGAGGCAGGGGCAGGGCTCATCCCAGAGCAGCAACCCCAATGGAGGATCCTCAAGTAGAGCTTGCCGGTGAGGTTCCTACTCAGACAATTCTGGTTGGACCAGCTTAGGTCCCAGAGGGGTTCATTGACACCCCGGTACTTCAGGACGCTCTGGTCCGTTTAGTGGGCCTTATGGAGAGTGTGGCTCAGGAAGGTCTACTTCCTAAAGCACCAGCCGTCTCTCAGGCTGGGGGAGGGGCCCAGACTCCTGCCACCCGCACACCAGAGTAGTTAGCTTCTCAGTTCCAGACTCCAGCACCTCAGCCAGCTGGAGTAGCTTATTCGGGTATTGTGGCTCAGGCTGTTGAGGGAGCAGTTATGTCTGCTAATGCTTTTACGGAGATTTAATCGGTTCACCAAGTAGTTTCCTACTACTTTCAGTGGTGCACCATCAGAGGATCCCCAAGATTTCTTAGACAGCTTCTATGAGGTTCTTCGGACCATGGGGATCGGGGGTCGATTTTGCTACTTTCCACCTTTCTGGTTCCGCCAAGACTTGGTGGAGGGATTATTTCTTGAACAGGCTAGCTGGATCTTCGCCTTTGTCTTGGGCTCAGTTCTCTGATTTGTTCTTGGAGAAGTTTCTTCCAGTCACCCAGAGAGAGGATCTTCGAAGGCAGTTTGAGCGTCTCCAACAGGGCTCCACGGAAGGTACACAGTACGAGACCAGGTTCATCACATTGGCCCGGCATGCTATCATGATACTCCCCACCGACCGAGAGAGGGTGAGGAGGTTTATTGAGGGGCTAGCTTAGCCGGTTAGACTACTGATGGCCAGAGAGACAGGTACTGATATTTCATTTCAAGAGGCGACCAATGTGGCCAGGCGGATTGAGATGGTCTTATTACAGGGCAGTGGCCAGGGGTCTGACAAGAGGCCTCGTCATTTTGGCCGATTCAGTGGTGCCTCATCTGGAGGCAGGGATTATTTTGGCACAGGTCATCCTCCTAGACCATTCCAGTCAGCACTTTAGGTGTCCCGCAGTGCTCCACCAGCTCCCATCAATGCACCGCCGCTTCAAAGCTTTCAGAGTGGTTATTCTGGTCGACAAGGACAGTTTCAGGGCCAGCAGTCTCAGCAACAGAGATCTTGTTACACTTGTGGTGGTCCAGGACACATTTCCAGGTTTTCCCCCCGAGCTTCGAGTGGTCTCAGCACCAGGGTTCCCGTGATATGATTCCCGCAGCAGGTGCTCCATCACCCCCTCAGCCAGCTAGGGGTGGGGTTCGAGGTGCTAGAGGTTGAGGCCAGACAGTTAGAGGTGGAGGACATGCTATGAGAGGTAGGGGTCAACCCGTAGTAGGTCGACCCACGGATGTTCAGATTGGTGGGGCTCAACCCCGATGCTATGATATTCCTGCCAGACCTGAGGCTGAGGCTGAGGCCTCCAATGCAGTCATTATAGGTATGGTTTCAGTTTGCAGCATGGAAGCTTCGATTTTGTTTGATCCGGGGTCTACATTTTCCTACGTGTCGTCATAATTTGCTCCTTATCTGATTATGCCTCGTGATTCCCTAGTACTCCTGTATATGTATCTACACCGGTGGGTGATTCTATTATAGTAGATCGAGTCTACCGTTCGTGTATAGTGGTTATTGGTGGTCTTGAGACCCGTGTAGATCTTTTACTCCTTGATATGGTTGATTTCGATGTCATTTTGGGGATGGATTGGTTGTATCCTTATCATGCTATTCTGGACTGTCATGCAAAGACTGTGACATTGGCCTTACCGGGAGAACCCTGGTTGGAGTGGGAGGGGGAATCTTGGTCATTCTTCCAGCAGTGTTATCTCGTATATGAAGGCTCGACGTATGGTGGAGAAGGGATGCTTGGCCTATTTGGCTTATGTTCTTGATTCCAGTGTCGAGGTTCCTCCTATGGAGTCTCTGCCCATTGTCCGTGAGTTTCCAGAGGTATTTCCTGCTGACCTGCCGGGTATGCCATATCGTATGTCCCCACCAGAGCTAAATGAGTTGAAGGATCAGTTACAGGACTTGCTTGGTAAAGGCTTTATTAGGCCTAATGTCTCTCCTTGGGGTGCGCCAGTGTTGTTTGTTAAGAAGAAAGATGGTACAATGAGGATGTGTATTGATTACCGGCAATTGAACAAGGTTACTATCAAGAATAAGTATCCTTTGCCGAGGATTGATGATTTGTTCGACCAGCTTCATGGTGCCACAGTGTTTTCGAAGATTGACTTGAGATCTGGCTACCATCAGTTGAGGATTAGGGCGTCTGATGTCCCTAAAACAGCCTTTCGCACTCGGTATGGTCATTATGAGTTCTTGGTGATGTCATTTGGGTTGACAAACGCCCCAGCCGCTTTCATGGAGTTGATGAACCGAGTGTTCAAGCCCTATTTGGACTTGTTCGTGATTGTCTTCATTGACGATATTTTGATTTACTCCAGCAGTCAGGAAGAGCACGAGCAACACCTTCAAGTCGTCCTCCAGACTCTGAGTTCGGGTTGAGTTCGGTTGCATTTCTGGGCCATGTTGTATCGGCAGAGGGTATTCAGGTGGATCCCAAGAAGATTTCAACAGTTAAGGATTGGCCTAGACCCACCTCAGCTACAGAGATTCGGAGTTTCTTGGGCTTAGCAGGTTACTATCGTCGGTTTGTGGAGGGCTTTTCATCTGTTGCAGCCCCGATGACTAGGTTGACTCAGAAGGGTGCCCAGTTCAGGTGGTCAGATGAGTGTGAGGCAAGCTTTCAGAAGCTCAAGACAGCCTTGACCACGGCACCGGTGTTGGTTTTGCCCTCAAGTTCAGGGACATATACCGTGTATTGTGATGCTTCAGGGTTGGACTTGGTGCAGTATTGATGCAGGATGGCAAGGTTATATCTTATGCTTCACGTCCGTTCAAGGTTCATGAGAAAAACTATCCAGTTCATGATTTAGAGTTAGCAGCCATTGTCCATGCGCTGAAGATTTGGAGGCATTATCTGTATGGTGTGTCATGTGAGGTGTTCTCAGATCATAAGAGTTTGTAATATATGTTCAAGCAGAAAGAGTTGAATATGAGGCAGAGAAGATGGTTGGAGTTGTTGAAAGACTATGACATTACCATCTTATATCATCCGGGGAAGGCCAATGTGGTGGCCGATGCTTTGAGCCGGAAGTCAGTCAGCATGGGTAGTCTTGCTTATATTCCGGTCAGGGAGCGGCCGCTTGCTTTAGATGTTCCCGTTCTTCACTGTTTGATCGTATTCGGTACCGGAAGTATGATGATCGTCGTTTATGTGTCCTTAGGGATACGGTTCGGCACAGAGGTGCCAAGCAGGTTACAGTTGATGATGATGGAGTCTTGAGGATGCAGGGTCGTATTTGTGTGTCTGATGTTGATAGGCTTCGTGAGTTGATATTGCAGGAGGCCCATAGTTCCCGTTATTCCATTCATCTGGGTGCCGCAAAGATGTACCAGGATTTGCGGCAGCATTATTGGTGGCGGAGGATGAAGAAAGATATCGTGGCATATGTAGCACGGTGCTTGAACTGTCAATAGGTTAAGTACGAGCACCAGAGACCCGGTGGTTTGATGCAGCAGATTGATATTCTTGAGTGGAAGTGGGAGCGTATCACCATGGATTTTGTAGTTGGACTCCCACGGACTCAGATGATGTTCGATGCGGTTTGGGTCATTGTGGATAGGCTGACCAAGTCAGCACACTTCATTCCTGTATCAGTTTCGTGCTCTTCAGAGAGATTGGCAAAGATCTACATCAGGGAGATTGTTCGCCTACATGGTGTTCCCGTGTCCATTATTTCTGACTGGGGTACTCAGTTTACCTCCCATTTCTGGAGAGTATTTCAACGTGAGTTGGACACACGAGTTGAGTTGAGCACATCGTTTCATCCTCAGACGGACGGACAGTCCGAGCGTATTATTCAGATTTTGGAGGATATGTTGTGAGCATGTGTCATAGACTTTGGAGGTTCATGGGACCAATTTTTGCCTTTAGGTGAGTTTGCCTACAACAACAGCTATCAGTCGAGCATTCAGATGGCTCCTTTATGAGGCGTTGTATGGTAGGCGGTGTCGGTCGCCAGTTGGGTGGTTCGAGCCGGGGGAGGCTAGGTTGTTTGGTTCGGAGTTAGTATAGGATGCCTTGGATAAGGTGAAGATAATTCAGGATAGACTTCGTACAGCTCAGTCCAGGAAGAAGAGTTATGCAGACCGTAGAGTTCGAGATTTGGCATTCATGGTAGGAGACCGGGTATTGCTTCGAGTGTCGCCCATGAAGGGCGTGATGAGGTTCGAAAATAAGGGCAAGCTGAGTCCTAGGTACATTAGTCCCTTTGAGATTCTTGATAAGGTGGGAGAGGTGGCCTACAGACTTGCCTTGCCACCGAGTTTATCAGCCGTGCATCCAATGTTTCATGTATCTATGCTTCGGAAGTATCTCGCCAATCCATCTCATGTGCTAGACTTCAACAGTGTCCAGTTGGACAAGGATTTGACTTATGAGGAGGAGCCAGTAGCCATTTTAGGCCGGCAGATTCATCAGCAGAGATCGAAGAGTTATCCTTCGGTCCGTGTTCAGTGGAGAGGTCAGCCTGCCGAGGCAGCTACTTGGGAGTGCGAGTCCGATACGCGAAGTCGATATCCCCATTGTTTCCCAGATTCAGGTACCTTTCTATGTCTGTTCGAGGACGAATGTTTATTTTAGAGGTGGATATTGTGATGACCCAAAAGGTCATCCCATGTATTTCTAGTCAATTCTGTGTCCCGAGGTCATGAAAACCTCATTTTATCTCACCTAGATTTACGTGCGCATCCCGGGCATGTAGCCGGGAAGCCTTTATGTGAAAAAAAACTGAGAAAAATGATAAGTTTGATTTTGAAATTTGAATTAAGTGACTTTGGTCAACATTCTTGGTAAACGGACCCGGACCCGTGATTTGACTGTCCCAGAGGGTCTGTAGGAAAATATGGGACTTGGGTGTATGCCCAGAATCAAATTCCGAGGTCCCAAGCCCGACAAAATGAATTTTTGAAAGAAATTGTTTTCTGAAAATATAAAGGATTTTTGAAAGTGTAATTACGTGTGAAATCTATGGTATCGGGCCCGTATTTTTGTTTCGGAGCCCGGTACAGGTTTGATATGATATTTATGTTGTGTCTGTAAAATTTGGTAAGAAACGGAGGCCGTTTGACGTGATTCGGACCCCTAGATGTAAAGTTCGATGTTTTGAAAGTTTTGGAAATTTTCTTTGATTTTAAGGCTATATTCGTTGTTTAAGATGTTAGTTTGGCGATTTGATCGCACGAGTAAGTCCATAGGATGTGAGGTTGTGTGCATATTTGGTTTGGAGCCCCGAGGGCTCGGGTGAGTTTCGGGTAGGTTTCGGGGTGTTTTAACTTGGAAAATTATTGATGGTGCACCAGTTCTGGTTTTCCCGCACCTGCGAGCCTAGGGCCGCAGGTCCGAGACTGCAGGCGCGCTTTATGGTTCGCAGGTGCGGTCCCCTCACAGATGCGGACCCTTCTTCTGCAGAAGCAGTTCCGCAGGAGCGGACTGTGGGCCTGTCCCTTTCCGCATGTGCGATCGTTTTCCCGCACCTGCGATAGCGCAGGTGCGACCCATGCACCGCAGGTGCAAAAGTCGGGCAGTGAAGTTCTTTTTTAAAAATAAATTTCAGTCGTTTCTTCTTCAACTTTTCATAAAAATAGAAGACCTTGAGCGATTTTTGAAAGACAACTTCACCATAAAGTCATAGGTATGTAATCTTAGACTCTTTTTCTTCAATTTTTATCAACACCCATTAGATTTCTAGGCCTAAAACATGATTTTAAGGGTAGAAAATTAGGGATAGATTAATTGGAAATTAGACCTCGTTTTGGGGTCAGATTTCGAAACTAATTACATATTCGGGCTCGTGGGTGAATGGGTGATCGGGTTTTGGTCCGAACCTCGTGTTTGGACCAAGCGGGCTCGGAGTCGATTTTTGGATTTTTGGGAAGAATGTTAGAAAAGCCATAAATAAGCATTGGAATTGAATTATTTAGCATTTATTGATGTTATTGAGTCAATTATGTCTAGATACAATAGATTTGGAGTCGAGTTCAAAAGGAAAAGCGGTGATTGAGGCGTGATTTTGGTTGTGGAAGTCGAGGTAAGTGTTTGGGCTAACCTCAGCTTGAGGGAATAGGCGTTGAGTCTTATTTGCTATGTGTTTATTCCATGTTCAACGTATAGCTGATGTGACGATTACCTATATATTGGTGTCACGCATGCCCGTGAGTAGGATATTACGAATTATGGGATTCTCATTGATAATTACTGTGTTATAGATTGAAATTCATTTTGGTAGTTGTTCATTCGGTGGAAATTCTTGGTTGTAAATATTGTTGAGTATTTGTTTCGGTTGAGGAATATTTTGTTAAGTTATGTACTTGAGTGAGATTGGTTATAGTTGTGTCCCTTGCCGGGACGGTGATATTTCTACTGTTGTTCCCTTTCCGGGATGTTGTGATTATTATTGTGGTTATGTTGTTGATTTCTTCCTTGCCAAACTTCTGTTATTGATATTGTTTGGGTGAGGAAGAGTGTAAAGCACGAAGAGTGATGTCGTGTATTGATTTCTGTGAAGAAAAGTGTAAAGCACGAAGGGTGATGCCGTGTATTGATTTCTGTGAGGAAGAGTGTAAAGCACGAAGGGTGATGCCGTGCCATGATATGATATTAAAAGCACGAAGGGTGATGTCGTGCACTTGTTTGGTGAGGATGAGAGTAAAAGCACGAAGGGTGATGTCGTGCACTTGATTACTCTGTATTGTTATTTCCTGTTGATACTTTGATATTTAAATTGTTGTCTTATTCCGTTATTTTTGCTAATTGTTATCTCTTTTCCCCAGCAAGTTCCCCTTTTGTCCCTTGTACTTAACTGATTATTTTTCAGTTATTATTCTTTCGATTATTGTTAAATTGCACAGGTTGTGTCATTTGTCGTGTCCTAGCCTCGTCACTACTTCGTCGAGGTTAGGCTCAACACTTACTCAGTACATGGGGTCGGTTGTACTGATACTACACCTGCACACCTTTTTATTGTGCAGATCCCGGTACAGGACCTTGTGGACATGTGAGCTAGGAGACTTCCTTCAGTCCACCTGGAGACACCGAGGTAGTCCTGCAGGCGTCCGTAGGCCTAGGCGTCCCCTTCCACTTCCTTATTTCTGTTTTTAGTATTTCAAGAACAGATATATTTATTTCTTTCAGATCCTTACTTGTATTATTCTTAGATAGTCCGTGAAATTGTGACTCCAAAGATCTGGGTTTTGGTTATTTTGAAAATTTGTAAAAGCAGTGGATTGAGTTATGTACTTATAGCATGTTTTCACTTTATGCTTTTATTTATGAAAATGTCGTATTTCATCTGTTTTCATTTACAGTAAAGGATTATAACAAATTGAAAATACACATTGGCTTGTCTAGCGGGTTCAACGTTAGACGCCATCACGGACCCGATGGTGGGAAATTCGGGTCGTGACAGCAAGACATGAGATAAAATTTCTTGGGCACTTGGTGAGCCAAAATCAGGTGCGGATGGACCCGAAAAAGGTGCAGGTCATTGTGGAATGGCAAGCGCCTAATTCTGTGAAAGAATTGAGATTTTTCCTCGGGTTATCTAATTATTATCGAAAATTCATTGCTGGATATTCAAAGAAGGCTGCTCCTTTGACAAATTTATTGAAGAAGAATGTTAGGTGGGCATGGTCTGAAAAATGCAGTGGTGTGTTTGATGTGCTGAAAGAAGCTATTGCCTCAGAACCTATCTTGCGACTTCCTGATTTTAAACTGCCCTTTGAAGTTCATATTGATGCTTCCGACAAGGCTGTTGGAGGTGTGTTGGGTTCAAAAAGGCCACCCTGTGGCGTTTGAAAGCAGAAAATTGAATGAAGCGGGGCAGAGGTATTCGGCTCGTGAGAAAGAAATGGTTGTTGTTATCCATTATTTCCAGATTTGGCGTGTGTATTTGTTGGGAACTAAATTCGTCATGAGGACAATAATGTGGCTAATACATTTTTCAAGACACATAAAAAGCTAAGTCCAAAGCAAGCGCGTTGGCGGGAATTTTTGGCAAAATATGATTTTGTGTGGGAGCACAAGCCGGGAAGACACAACCAAGTTACGGATGCATTGAGACAGAAAGAGGTGTTTGTTGCTGTTTATTCCATGACTCAACTTGAGTCTGATTTTCTTGATAAAATCAAGTCATGTGTTGCAAATGATCCATTGTACATAAATATAATGAATCATGTGAGAGAAGGGACAGTGAGGCGGTACTTGATCAAGGACGATCTCATCTATTTCAATGGGGGGGGGGGGGGGAAAAAGGGAC
>ML264793.1:30684-99760 GCA_005239495.1 Nicotiana undulata | reverse complement strand
GGGGGGGGGGGGGAGAATAATGGTACCACTTGGTGATGAGTTGCGTCGTAAACTGTTGAAGGAGACTCATGATACGCTTTGGGCTGGTTATCCAGGAATTGAAAGGATGATGGCCCTGTTGTCCCGATATTACTTTTGGACAAAGATGGATCATGATGTGGAAGCTTATGTGAAGAGTTTCCTTGTATTTCAGCTTGATAAAACCGAGCGGAAGAAGGAGGTGGGTTTGCTACAACCTCTGCCTATTCCAGAAGAAACATGGCTATCTGTTTCTATGGATTTTATCAGCGGATTCCCTAAGGTTAATGGGTTGTCTTCGATCATGGTTGTGGTTGAAAGGTTTTCGAAGTATGCTGTTTTTATTGTTGCCCCAACAGAATGTCCCTCAAAGGTTGTTGCTGAGTTATTCTTCAAGAACGTGGTTAAATATTTCTGAATGCCAAAGGATGTGATTAGTGACAGGAATGCATGGTTTACATGTCGGTTCTGGACTTATTTGTTCAATTTGATGGGTATGAACCTGAAGTTTTCGACAGCAAATCATCCCCAAACTGATGGCCAAACCGAGAGAATCAACCATTTGTTGGAAGAATACTTGAGGCATGTTTTGACTGCTAGTCAACAAAACTAGACAGATTTATTAGACTGTGCACAATTCTCTTATAATTTGCACAAGTCTTCAGCAACGGAGATGAGTCCATTCGAGATTGTTCTGGGGAAGCATCCTAAACAACCATTGGCGGTTGCACAACAGAAGACTGGGCGTAAATGTCCAGCTTTTTACCGCTATGGTTGGGATAGACAAGTTATGATGGAAGAAGCAACATATAGCTTGAACAAGGCACAAAAATGAATAAATAAATATGTTGATCAGAACAAGCGTCTATTAGAGTTCAAAGTAGGTGATAAAGTGATGCTGAAACTTACTCCTCAAATTTGGAAAAAAAATTACAACCATGTTAGACATAGAGCTTTGGTTTCAATGTATGATGGTCTTTTCGAAGTTGATGAAAAGGTGGGTGAAGTTGCTTACCGATTGAAGTTGCCGAAAATAATGAAGATACATCCGACTTTCCATATGAGTTTTTTGAGGCCTTATGTTGAAGATCTTGGAGATCCGGGCATAAAAAAAATAAAGAGATCTCCTCCTGAGCTGCGCACTCAACTTGAGAAAGAAATTGAAAAGATTCTTGACCACTGGATTCTTGGGATGCATAAGAAGAATAGGCGGACAGAATTTTTGATTCAGTGGAAGGGGAAGCCCGAGGCAGATGCAACTTGGGAAAAGGGTGCTTCATTTTGACAATACGAACATCAAATAGAGGACTACTTGAAATCAGCCTCGACGAGGGTGTCGAGTTCAACCAGTAGGGGTGGTTTGTTAGCCCCATAATATTGAGACATGAAAGATGTCAGGAAAAATCAATGTCAATGGCTTGTACATTGCCCCTTGGCAAAGTTTCATGCGGGTGTTGGCAAGAAATGTGCGGAGCTGGAAGTGTGCCTAAGTTAGTGCACGGACTTGGGCAAGTCATCTAGGCAAGGTGCCTTGGGTGATGGCAAGGCAGCCTTGATTGTGAGTGACGACTATGGCAAATGAAGGCGCATGACACTTGAATAAGGCATGCGTTCTGATCAGTGGAACAACAAAGGTTGGGACAAGACATTGTCATGAGCTTATAGGCCAGGCATGGTCCAAAGACAAGGCAAGGCAAGAAGGCAAAGTGTGGGAAAAGATGTGGAACAAGTGTGCAAGTCATGTGACTGTATAGAAGTGTGATGTCCATGTGTTGTTGAAGTTTAGCCATGTGCAATGCACATGTTGCAGTTGGCCAAAGTACTGAAGAGGGATTCATTTTGTGGGAAGATGGATTCAAAATGTGTCTAAGTGTTTATGCTTGTTTTTAGGCTTGGCATATGCCGAGCACACTATATAACTGCCCTTGTGTAACTGCCCCTTGAAATCTGCCATAGGCAATGTCACGACCTAAACCAATGGGTCGCGATTGGCACCTTGTACCTTACTCAATCGAGTACCAACATAATGTATCTTTTCATATCATGCAATCATAGGTAAATGAGATAGAAAGGCTTCCGTAGGATAACTAGAATATAACATGTAATCCAACTTATGCATAAGACATACGGGCCTATAAGACCAAGATGATCACTAGTATACTAAACATAGGCCGACAAGGTCATACAATATTTTACGTACATGACATATGTCTACAAGCGTCTAAGAGTAGATAAATACCAAAAAGTCAGGACAGGGCCCGCCATACTAAACAATACACGTCCAAATCATACTGACCAAATAAGAAACTCCAGAGCAAATGGAGCGCACCAACATCTTCCACTGAGCTGATAGCCTACTTGGAGGACTCTCGACCTGTCTATCGGGACCTGCGGGCATGAAGCGCAGCGTCCCCAGGAAAACGTGACGTCAGTGCAAACAATGTACCAAGTAAGTAAGTAATGAAAATCAGTAAATAATAGACGTTGAGATAAACATGGAGTAAAAGACTCGACACGTAAGTCTGCATAACTCTGTAAATCATGAAATACGTATAGTGTCATGCATATGCGTATGAAAGTCATGTTGTGCATAGGTACATGTGTTCATATGATCGTCTCTAAGGGCATCCCATCATATCATCTCAGCCACTGTGGGCAAAATCATCAACGTATACGAGCTGATCAGGTTGTGATGCGTATATAATGTTGTTACCTTTTCCCATATCCCATATACATATATATATATACATATATACAGGTATATAATTTCATATGGTCATGGGTTAATGTACATGTATGAATGAATGAAGTGCATGAGAAGTACGTTAATAAAATCTCTTGCAACGTCATACGACCATTATACCTTTGATTAATGTTATGAAGTAAACTTTATCAACTTATGTATTTCCTTAGACCCATCAACAGATGATAAAATAATAGGGCACATGGAGAATTCAAGAACATAGACATCTCTAGCATTTCTACAAATAGAGTCATTTATGGAAGTTGTAGATTTTCTTGTTTCATTTGTATCGTATGGATCATGCCAAAATAAAGAAGGGATATCCTTAACATACCTGAGCTGATTCTATTGACAATCCCTCTAACACACGTCAATTGCGACAACACGTAACAGCGTATCGAAGTAGGGGGAAATCCATATAATATTCTTGAGAATGAATGTATCGTGCTTTCTTAGAATTGCATCTCACGCTGACGTAGCGTTATGAAATTTCATATGAATTCATTTTGGAATTCATTCGTTACTTACTTAGCACATACATCTCTTATAATTGTGGTGTTATAAGAACTTCTGGTGAAGCTACATCCATTCTTTGTAGAGGTATCCATTC
Organism: Nicotiana undulata; assembly: GCA_005239495.1. NCBI lineage: Eukaryota > Viridiplantae > Streptophyta > Magnoliopsida > Solanales > Solanaceae > Nicotiana > Nicotiana undulata. The sequence continues at coordinate 96,389 of ML264793.1, read as the reverse complement.
GTTGCGCATTGTAGGGTTCATAAGGACTGTAAATCACGTTGAAGCTACTCTTATCATAGTTGTTGTGAGCCACACTTGATAAGGATATATTTTGCCAAAAATCCCCTAATTATGCCACAACTATATATACCAAAGAGTCACCTTTATACTTTTGAGTCATCTTTCACTTGCTTCCACATAAGGAGGCTCTTAACCTTATCCATACTATCTTAACTACTTAATTAGCTTAATTACTTAATTAATCCCCCACTAAAAATTCATAATTACCCAATTATCCACACAATTAAGAATTATCTCAATTTACTTAAAATACTACTCACTTTTAACATACTTCATACACCTTACTATCATGGTCATGTGCTACCTTGTATGGCACTAATCCATAAATATGGGGCATTATAGCTTGGACCGTATTTTACCTCAAATTGTCAAACTTCGACGAAACTTATTTTCTTTGATTCGCTTACCCTCTCACCTTCACGAATTTACTTATCACTTATTTGAAATAGCATAATACTTATACTCCCAAAATAATCTCATTCCCGAACTTACGTCGATTAACTTACGACGAAACTTTAACGTACGAAAATGTGGAATGTAACATCTCATTTTCGAGCTTTCATCACTTTACTTATGGCGTACTTTCACGTACGAAAACATAAGGTGTAACAGGCAGCCCCCTTTATATTTTTGTATTTTGTTGGTCTAAGGCAAGTAAGCATATGTGAGCCTTCCAACTAAGTTTCCTTTGTACATTGCGAAAATAAAATAAAGGTTGGTTTTACCCGTATTATATTTTGTTGCTTATATTTTGCAAAGTCTGAAATAATCTAAGTCCTAGACTGTGTGCGAAAAAAGTAAGGCTGAGTGGCTAAGAGTCAGACTGCTACCGTGCAGTATCAATTGTGCAAAAATCAACCATGTACACCTCTCATATTCTTTTCTTATTCTTCTTGTGCATTTCTGGCTCTTCCTAAGTTATATTGTAATTTTGCTCTCAATTTGCAATTGAAAATCTATTAATCATTTGTAGTATTTGGAGTGTGTTACATTGGTTCTTTCATTCTCGTCCACAATGGTGGACACTCAACTCAAGTTATTGGAGGATGCTCAATCTGGGATTTCTCGGGAATTGTCTGAGATACACACGCCTGTGGATAATCAGCACAAATTGATGCAAGAGGTTCTCAGACCTCTATTGGTGTTGAGTTTAGCAGTTTAGTGGCAGAAACCTCACATGGCCGTGCAGCTGAGGTGGTGGTGGCACAGGGAACTAATGGCGGTGGCCCTACAGTACTCCGTCATAAACCAAATTCAGTGAACATGTCTCATTTTGGGGGTGAATACCCTGAAGCATGGGTTTTCCAAATAATCGGTTCTTTGAGTTTTATTCCATTTTACCTGCTCACCGCCTCTCGATGGGGTCTTTATATCTCGATGGAGAAGCATTAGACCGGTACCGTTGGTTGTTTCATAACAAATAACTGGTAGATTGGGATTACTTTGCGTATAAGTTATGTCACCAATTTAAGCAAGCAATTGCAGACTCCAGCGATGCGTCTGTCCAAGCTCTGACAAACGACGACGGTTTCCAATTTCTTGACTTGCTTTGAGGCTCTGGACAATGAAACAGTAGCCTTACCTGAGTCGTATATGGTGGAATGTTTCATATCGGGCATCAAATTGAACATTCAGTCTTCGGTCCTTGCTCATAAGACGACTACCCTTCAGAGTACTATTGAGTTGTCCAATTTACATTAGCAGAACCTTATTGTGGAAAAGGGGCCCATGAAGCCAGCTTTGGCTAGGACCCAACCCCTGCTTCCAAACCCATGTTCCCACTTTGTCACCCTGAACCAGCTCTTCCGCTCTTGTACCCACCGGCTCCAAAAATTCCCGTCAAACGTTTGTCGTCGACAGAGTTGCAAAATTGCCAGGATAAAGGGTTGTACTACTATTACGATTAAAACTACACCACTGGTCACAAATGCAAAAATTTACCCCAGCTTCTCCACCTCAAAGATGACACTGCTCCCACAATTACTTTTCCAGATTCATTTTCCTCCGATGAACTTTTGGCCGAGGAATACTCTTGAAGTTCAAAAGCACTCTGCAATTTCTTATCATGCTCTAGCTGGGGGGTACTTTGCCTTCCTCTCTCGGATTTACCGGCCATGCCCATGGTTCCCCCCTCCAAATTCTAGTTGTTGGAGGAAGCACCCATAACTTTATTCAGGCTCGAACTGCTAGGTTCTTGAATTAACCCATAGTTTTGATTCTATGTTTCCCTATTGTTGTTGGAAGTGGGCAGCGCTTGAGCTATGATGGTGTGGTTTGTGGTGTTCCATTCTCGGTGCATGGGACTGAGATTACTCTTGACCTATATGTTCTCTCCTTGTATGGTTCCAACATTGTTCTGGGCGTCTCCTGGTTGGATATGTTGGGCCCAGTGGTCACTGATTATGGTGCTCGCATATTTGAATTTTCTCTTGATGGGGTGCAGACCCGTTGGCTTGGCGATCCTCTAACAGAAATACAACTAGTTCAACTTCAGTCATTGTGTCGTCTTTATGAGACTAATACAGTATCCAGAACTCGGGTGATATGGAAACCCTCTCCGATTTACAAGCACTTTTGGCTAGCTTTGAGGGAGTTTTCCATAAGCCGTAGGGGCTACCTCTAGCTCGGCCTTTTGATCATGTTATTCATCTTCAACCTACTGCATCTCTAGTAAATGTTACACCTTACCGCTATCCTCATTTTCAAAAGCAGATTATGGAGCAATTAGTTTCTGAGATGCTCCAAGAGGGAATTATTCAGCCTAGTACCAGTCATTTTTCTTCTCCGGTGCTATTGGTGTGTAAAGAGGATGGAACATGACGCTTATGTGTAGACTATCGAGAATTGAATTCCATTACAATTAGGGATCGTTTCCCTATACCCACCATTGATGAACTCTTTGATGAACTCCATGAAGATCAAGCATTTTCCAAATTGGATCTCCTCTCTCATTACCACCAGATTCGCATGGCAGCGGCCAAAACTGCTTTCATACCACATGATGGACACTATGAATATTTGGTACTGCCGTTTGGATTGTCCAATGCTCCATCTACCTTCCAATCCACAATTAATGAGATTCTTCGGCCTCTTCTACAGAGTTACGTTCTTGTCTTCTTTGATGATATTCTCATCTATAGCGTGACCTGGGCATTACACATGGAGCACTTAGTTGTTGTAATTGCTTCAGGATCACCAATTTGGTAGCAAAGAAGTCTAAGTGCCAATTTGCGCAAAAGAATATTGAATATATGGGCCACTTGCTCACTCACAACGGTCTTGCGGTTTACCTATCCAAGATTACAATTATTCAAAATTGGCCTATTCCATTCAACATAAAGGCTGTTCGCAGTTTTTTGGACCTTGCGGGTTATTATCGCCATTTTATTCAACACTATGCTACTATTGCTGGGCCTTTAACGAACTTGCTGAAGAAAGACTCTTTTAAATGGACAGCCCAAGCCCAGTATGCCTTTTACGAGCTTAAGCTTCGTTTAAGTTCAACACTGATCCTAACCTAGCCTAATTTCTCTGAAGAGTTTCAATTGGAAACAGATGCATTTGAGATTGGAATAGGGGCAGTGCTTTCTCAAAGGAAACACCCCATTGCCTTTTATAGCCAGAAACTATGTCCACATATGCAGAAGGCATCCACCTATCACATGGAGATGTCTGCTATCACCCGAGTTGTGGACAAATTGCATCAATATTTATTGGGATGACGCATTACTATCTTGACCGATCAGAAGTCCTTGAAGAATTTGACAGAGCAAGTGATCCAAACGCTGGAGCAACAAAAGTGGTTGGGCAAGTTGGTGGGATATGATTTTACCATTATCTATCGCCTGGGCAAATTGAATAATGCAGCAGATGCTCTTTCTCGAGCCCCAGAAGACTCATTGCAAGCTATTTCTGGCTGCAACCTTTCTTGGTTAGAGGAGTTATACAATGCCAATCAAAATCATCAGAAGATGGATGTTCATCAAGCAATATCACAGAGCCATCCTAACTATGTAGATTACTCTTTCAGAGAGGGGCTTCTCTTTTACAAAGGAAGATTGGTGCTGCCAAGTGATTCCCCTCTTCATATCCAATTGTTAAATGGATTCCAAGATTCCAAGTTAGGAGGACATGTTGGAGTATCTTGCACTTTACACAGGTTACCATCCAAATTGTTTTGGACTCGAATGCGACTTAATGTTAAGACATATGTAGCTGCTTGTCAGACTTGTCAACAGATGAATGACATCACACGTCATCCGGCTGGGTTGCTCCAACCTCTTCCCATTCCATTCATGGTTTTTTAAGAAATCACCATGGACTTCATCGTGAGTCTGCCCAGCTCCAAATGGGAAGGCGACTATTATGACAATTGTTGATCGCCTATCTAATTATGGGCACTTCATTCCCTTACCTGTAACTTTCACGGACCAAATGGTGGTTGAATATTTTGTAATTCATATCATCAATATTTTGTAATTCATTCCAAGTTTCTTGCAATCTTTTTGGCAAGAAATCCATAAGTTGCAGGGGACTGCTCTAACATGAGCACGCATATCATCCCCAAACACATGGACAGTCGAAAGCATTGAACAAGTGTGTGGAGCAATACCTACGGTGCTTTGTTGTAGATCGTCTTTAAGAAAGGGTTCCTATGTTACCATGGGCTGAATTTTGGTATAACACAACTTATCAGTCCTCTGCTGGCATGACACTATTCCAGGACTTGTATGGTCGTGAGCCTCCTATAGTAGCTAGATATACTTTGGGTAGTTCGTTCGATAATCACGTGGAAAGATACGTGCTCAATCGAGACAAAGTTCTGGAGTTACTACGTGCTAATTTATCTAAAGCCCAGTGTCGTATGAAAACGTTGGCCGACAAAGGTCGAAATTGATGATACCTCTAAGGAAGGTGACTGGATATATGCCAGGCTTAACCCTTACTGTCAAAATTTACTACAACTGAGTTAACAACACAAGTTGGGTAGGACATACTTTGGGCCATTTAAAGTAGTCAAGCTCATTGGAGCAGTCGCATACAAGTTGGATCTCCCTGATGCAGCCAAAATCCACCTTGTTTTCCATTGTCCCAGCTCGTCACTACTTTCAACCTAAGGTTAGGTTTGTTACTTATTGAGTACATGGGGTCAGTTGTACTCAAACTACACTTCTGCACCTTGCGAGTAAATGTTGGATGTTGATATTGTTGTGATCGACAAGAGCTAGATTTGAAGATGTACCTGTGTTCCGGTTGCAGGTGTTTCTTGTCCGTGGTAGCCTTAGATTTATAAAAATATTTTTATTTACATTTCGGACAGATGTTGCATTTATTTCATACAAGCTTTGTAAATTCTAATGTTAGAAGCTTGTGATTTTTACTACTAGTCCTTGGGAAATTGTTTGTATAACAGTGGTGTATTATCATTTATTTTCTTAATAAATCTCATTAAATTGGATAGTTGCTAATTGGCTTACCTGACGGGTTAGGTTAGGTTCCATCATGACTAGGTCGAGTTTTTATCGTGACAAGTTGGTATCAGAACTCTAGGTTCATAGGCTCTATAAGTCATGAGCAAGTGTCTAGTAGAGTCTTGTGGATCGATATGATGACGTCCATACCTATCTTGGACAGGGTACTGGGCACTTAGGATAATTTCCTATCTTTCTTTCCTTATCGTGTGGAATTGATTCAGCCTGAAACATAACTCTTTGAATTCCTTCCACGTATTCGTATGCGCACATGAGTGCTCGGTTTCAACTGTGCATCGGTGCCTTGTGATTTCTTGGATGGGGTGCGAGATGTGATTTCTGTGTGTTTAAGATGGGCTAGTCTGGAAGACTTGAGGTTGGGTTTGGGCTGTAGCTCGAGCACGGGATTTTGGTTGTGTGAGCGCGTGCTTTTTAACGCCTGGTAGTGTCCCTATTAGTGGAATTTAATGCTCGATGAGTGATTGGATGGTTATATGATGAGTATGATGTGACTGCAAGATATGTTCAGATTGTTTGAAGGTGTTGAGAAGAGTTTGCTTGAGATGTAAAAAGGACTACTGGGTGCTAAATTTCTATCTTGATTTGACGTATAGTATCAAGTTATGGGTGTGTTGAAATATCTTTCATGTCGTTTAATTACGGAACGAATTAGATTCTCATGTCTTGTTGATGAGTTCAGAATCGGGAAGTTTAAGTGATTGTGTAGTAGTTGTGATTGTAAAAGGGTATAGATAGATGTCAGTTTGAGGCTAAGCATGTGGATTATCTCCTGCGGGGTGGTCTACAGAGGTGTGATCCTTATGATGTTGTGTGGAGGCTTTCTTTTCTACCATTAAGTATAGGTGTTGTGATTTAAGTTTGCATTGGTTGCGAAAGTTGACCTGACTGTCACAAAGATGAATGTGAGCTTATCAGGTGATTTGAGGTATTATGTGGTTTGTGTTACATGAGTTTGTGAAGGATTTAGTTGAACTTTAGTGCGGGATTTTGGCAGTAATAGAGTATGGGTATTATGAGTTATCGAGTGTTTTTTTCTACGGCTTTGAGCCAAGTGGGGGAGTCTTCTATCGACAATTGGATTGCTTGATTATGTGTTATACTGGTTCCGAATTGAGGCATACTTGTGAATTAGAAATGACTTGCCGAGGCCAGGTTTGAGGATGACTTGAGTAAGGAATTTCGGGATGCATGATGTATTACACTTTATGGGTATATGGAAATCGTGGAATGACTGAGTTGTTATATGCGAAGGATGTAGTGTGCATGGGGTGTGAATTTAATCGGTTGTGTTAAGGCAACATTACTTCCTTGGGTGTTGTTGTGCTAATAGGTCACATGTCGTTTGGCCCGTTTTGGCGGCAAAATTGAGATTTGAGCAGAATAGATGACTCTCGAAGGTTCTAATGGATTCAAGATTAATATGTAGCAATTGAGATTTTTTGCGAATTTGTATATGGCTAGAATCTGAGATTTAAGTTGAATGGTGTCGGGACTCGCGATATTTCTATATCATTGTGGAGTATACATTTCAGTATCACGAAGGTGAAGGAAACGACTTTAGACTCCCAGAAGATCTTTTTAGAGTGGGTGTCTCGGTTGTGGTACTTTTAGGGTTCTTAAGGGGGAATATGGAGGCTTATGGGCCTTAAAGCGGTGTGATTTTATGCTAGGATCTCGTGGGGTGAGCTTTGGTTACAAATCATGGGGTCTTAGCAAAGGGAAGTGTCAGCTTGGGGGTAATTCGGAAGGAACTCAGAGAAATAGGACAGCTTGGTAATAGATTGGACCAACACGGTGATAGATATGATCTGTTCTTTGGGTACTTATGATGTGGTGAGCCTCTACGGATGTTTCGTGGAAATGCTCTTGGGTTTTGGCGACCTGCGTGACTTGATTGAGTTAGAGGGATTCGGTTCCGATAGCTGGGTTATGTGCAAATGGATTTCGAAGTGTTCTCAATGGTTTCTACCACAGTTCGAGGTGGATATTTCCTACTGGTGTGAGGAACATGTGGCGAATAGGGATTTTCTCCGGTATGAGGTCAAATGGAGGGTTTTCGGCTAACCGGGTATGTATTTTGTTTGTGTCTCAGAGTTGATTATGAGGTTCTCGTACTTTTCATATGATTTCTTGATAGATGTGGTATGTTGTATGGGATTAAGATTTGCGTGTGCAAGGTCACGAGTTCGTTTTGAAAGGAATGGCATGAATTCTTAGATAGCATAGGCGGTTTCAGATGACTAGATAAATGATATTACCACTTGGTATTTCCTGAGGAGAGCGTACATTTCAGAAGGTGCACTGAGTATTGACGTACGGATGCTTCATTGGTATTGCGGTACTCGCCTGGTTGATCAGTTGCTGATATTCAGATTATGTTATGTGGCACAGAAGAATTTTAGAAGTACTCCTCGTGGGATGATCGTGTATGAGAGATGTGTTAGACATTCGGGCGGTGGCGTTGGGATCAAATATAGTGATTCATGTGTTTCATGTATGTGGGGAATGGGAATTCCCAAAAGCAGATTGTTTCGTGGTTGTGGGCTGAGAAAATGTGGCTAAAGCTAGATAGATGATGGTATATGTCATGGTTAGGTCAATGTGGACCTTCGAGGGGTTATTTATCTATTTGTGGATGACCTGAGTTAATTCGAGGCCCAATTGGTAGACCCAATGAGGATGTGTATTCTACAACGTTTCGGATTGGTTGACTTCGTAGTGCTAAGGATGTGACATTCGGTGGAGTTGAGCTTATTCGTGTTCTGATATGATCTATGTGCTATTATTCTATGCCATGAGGGGTTGTGATTCGTTGGTTATAAGCATACATGGTGCTGTTCTATTTAGTCCTATGGCGGAGTTTGAGCGAGATGGGTATTAGGGTGTCGAATAATTGATTGCGCATTAGTTATGTTCTTTCCCGATTCTGGTATTGTGTTATTGGTGTCTCCGTGATTATGGTCATGCACCTTGGGTACTTGATGTCGAATTGCGCGTAGTTATTGATTTTGAGCATGGTGGCTGAGGTATTTCATATGGACCGGTGTTTGGATGGGGTCACACATTTCTTTGGATGGGGTCATGCATTGCAGCGGGGTTATGTTAAGATATGATCCTTTGTGTAAGATTCGTGTGTCTTGGTTCTTCATGGGTTCGTAGCATTTCAGTTGTGGTGGTACTTGTTGAACTTGCGGGATGGTTCTCTCGTTTGAGTCATTTTCCATGATTGAGTACATTAGGATTGCTGCTTATTGGTGCACGGATTGCATGGGTTGTGGATTTAGATCTCATTGATGTGGCATGGAACTAGAGTGGTTGTGTTGGATGAGATGAGGTCATTGGACCTAGAATGGATACTATCAAATTTGATTACAGCATGTATGATGGATAATATCGGAAGTCGACTTAGAAAATGGCTATAGTTCTTGTCGAAGGGAGGGAAGTTCCATGATTTGTTGGAGTGATAAGTGGTTACGAGTTTCTGCGTGATTCTTTCATCATCGGCAGTGTACGAAGGTTTAGAACGAGGTTTTGTTTGATATGAGGTTTATTACCAGAAATCGGTTGTTTTGAGCAGCTACTATGATCGAAAATTTTGATATGGATAATTGAGTTGTGTGGTATATCCTGTGATTGTGTCTTGGGTTATGGTTGTGGCTTGATACAACTTGTTTAGACTTATACAGTGTAGATTGCGAGGTTCAGGTCGGGTAGGAAATTCAGGATGTTGGGAATAGGATTCTGTGGCTTACGGGCTAAGGTTGAAGTAGTGATATTTAGTATGTTGTGTTGTCGGGCCTATATGGAATAGGGTGACGTGGGATCACCCCCAAGTATGTTCATCGTAAAGTTACACGTTGATTGATGGCTTAAGAACAACTTCGGGCAGGTTCGAGGACCAACGTATGTTTAAGTGGAGGAAGGATGTAACTACCCGACCGATCGTTTTGATCATTTTCACTTCGCTCAGTAGTTTACGGGCATGGGTAGATCTGTATGATGCATTATGACTTATGTGAATCGTCGTTTTGGTTTTCAGGTTATTCGGAATCGATTTGGAAGAATGAATTTCATTATTGAAGCTTTAAGTTGGAAGAGTTGACCAAGTTTGATTTTTGGGAATTTGACCTCGGATTGGATTTTTTATGGTTCCGTTAGGTCTGGATGGTGATTTTGGGCTCGGTCGTATACTCAAATTTTCATTTGGATTTCCGCCGAAGAATTCGGCACTAATTGACGAAAATTAAAAAATCTGAAGGTTTGGTAAGTTCACAAGTTTTACCGGAAGTTGTCTTTGAGAATATTGGATTCGAATTGTGATTATGGGAATTGGAATAGCTTCGTTATGTCATTTGGGACTTGTGTGAAAAATTTGGGTTCATCCCGTGTTGGTTAGCTATGTTTCGCCACGAGTTATGGAAGTTTAAAAGTTCAAAGTTTATCAAGTTCGAATTGAGGTGTGATTTGTCATTTCGATGTTGTTAGGTGTGATTTGAGGCCTCGAGTAGGTCCGTATTATGTTATGGGACTTGTTGGCATGTTCAGACATGGTCCTGAGGGGCTCGGGCGTGTTTCGGATTTATTTCGGACCATTTTCTTTCATATTTGCAATGTTGGTTCTGCAGAATTCTGGGCTTTTGGTTTCCTTGATTGCGATCGCGTAGAGTTGGTTGTTGGCTGGGAATAAGTTTTTCTTCGCGTACGCGATTCCTCAAACTTGTTTGCATAGCTTGTCGTAGATTGTGTAACGCGTTCGCGTAGTGCTTTTGAGGTTGAGATGGGCAGAGGCTGTTTCTCTTCGCGTTAGCGATGTTGTTCCCGCGATCGCATGGCTTTGAGAGCCTTGTGTATCGCGTTCGTGAGGTTGTTGATGAGATCACGTAGAGTATTTTGACGGAAAATTTCTTTTGTTCATCGCGAACGCGATGTCTTTTCCGCGTTCGCGTAAGAGGGATGCCTCAGCAGAATTATAAGTACTCTATTTTGGGGGTTTCAGCCTTTTAGCATTTTTTGAGCTATGGAGCTCGGATTGAGGCGATTCTTGAAGCAATTTTCACCATGTGGATAGGGGTAACTATTCCCTACTCATTTTTTATTTTTTATCATGAATCTATCCTCATTTTTGTCATTTGATTGAGGGTTCCAAAAGAGAAATTGGGGGTTTTAGCCTAAAGTTTCATAATGTGAATTTTTTAGTTTTGAACATCGATTTGGAGTCGGATTTGAGTGAAACTAGTATGGTTGGACTCGTAATTGAATGGGTTTACGAATTTATAAGTTTCGTCGAGTTCCGAGGTGCAGGCCCGAGTTTTGACCTTTTGGCCGATTTTGGGCTTTTGATTAAGGATTCTACCTTTATCATTTGGAATATTTTCCTTGGGCGTTATTTGACGTATTTGAGTTGATTTTGGTTAGTTTTGAGCCGTTCGGATGCCAAAACGCGCGGGATGTCATATTTAAGTATCGTTTGGCTTGCTTGGTATTGGGATTGACTTGTTTGAGGTAAGTAACACTTCTAAACTTGGTGCTAAGAGTATGAAACCCCGAATTACGTGTTATGTGTTTGGTGTTGAGGTGACGCACATGCTAGGTGACGGGCGTGTGGGCGTGCACCATGTGAATTGTGACTCCGCTATTTCTTTGGTACTGTGTAGTTACCTGACCTTACCTATTACCATGAAACTTCTAAGTACTTGAGCTATTGAGCTATGATCCATGTTAAAAATCATGTCTAGGCTACAAGCTTATTCTGTTGAGACCCATCGAGGTCATTTCCGTTGTTGAGTTGTCTGCTTACATTTCATTTACATACTCAGTCATACGCATTCATATGCATATCATATCTCTGTCTCTGTTACCATTTATTGATACATCACATCATTATTTTTGGGCTGAATTTTCATGACATTGAGAGCCCGAGAGACCTGAGAAATTGATGAGTGAGTGAGGCTCAGGGCCTGATGGTGAGGATGTTTATGGGATCGAGTTGCACACCGCAGCACATCTTATTGATTTATGATGGGAGCGGGTTGCACGCCGCAGCATGTTTTGTTGATTTATGCCATGATTGGCTTGTTTTAGCGCTTGGGCTAAAAGAGCCCCTCCAAAGTCGCCACACACCCCCAGTTAACGCAGTTGATTTATATTGAGGGATGGATCTTCCCTGGACATGGATCTTGTCCGAATATTAATACCTGGGGATGGATCTTCCCCACGGGCTGGATAGGCCCTACCCAGTAATGAGTGACTGATGGTCAATTTATGTATATATTCCGGGATGGATCTTTCCTGGGCTAGATTGGCCATATACAGTACTGATTGATTAAGCATGATGAGTAGAGAGTGTGAGACAGTGAGATTAAGTACTCTGAGAGTGTGAGTACATGAGTTCATCTTTGATATACATTGCATTTGACATGCACACTTGACATACAGGCATAGAGATACATTTTTCCTCATGTTGTACGACATTGCATCATTCCTGATTTCACCTGTAGAGTGACATGTAGGCATAGAGATGTACTTCCTCATGCTATCTGAAAAATGAAACATCTCAAGTATTGTTGAAAAGTTTTGGGAAAAATCACAGTTTTACAAACCTACTCATATTTTGGTGATTTCGGCAAAGGATTTGAGTTTTTTACTGTATACTTGAAAAGAAGCATTTATTTTTTGGAATTATATACGAGCTGAGCATTTATTTATTAATTTATTTCTTGCACCGTCTTTACTATATTGTAATGAACTGTTGCTGGTTATTGGAGTTAGACTCTGACCCTTATCCTAGCTCATCACTACTTTCAACATAAGGTTAGGTTTGTTACTTATTGAGTACATGGAGTCGATTGTACTCATACTACACTTCTGCACCTTGCGTGCAGATGTTGGATGCTGATATTGTTGTGATTGACGGGAGCTGGATTTGAAGATGTACCTGCATTCCTGCTGCAGATGCTTCTTGTCCATGGCAGCCTTAGATTCATAAAAATCTGTTTGTGTACATTTCGGACAGATGATGCATTTATTTCATACTAGCTTTGTAAATTCTATCTTAGAAGCTCATGATTTGTACTACCAGTCCTTGGGAAATTATTTGTATAAAAGCGGTGTATTATCATTTCTTTTTTTAATAAATCTCATTAAATTGGATAGTTGCTAATTGGATTACCTGACAGGTTGGGTTAGGTGCCATCACAACTAGGTGGATTTTGGGTCGTGGCATTAACGAAAGGTCGTAATTTCCGTGACCGACCGGGTATTACGGTGCGGATCTCGGCACGTACCGATGGGAATCCAGTAATTAGTTAAACGGAAGATTTTTACCTTTTATGGAATTGTACCTAGAGTAGGATTCCCCTACTATATAAAGGGGGTCTGACTATTCATTAAACACATTGTAACTCGCATCCCAAAGCAATATACTATTATTTTCATTATTATTCATAACTCTTATTCTCGTTCACTAGTAGTAGCCATTGTGAATCTGAATCGAGGGTGGAAATTTCATCAAGGCTGGGAATATCCTCCTTACGTGGTTTGAATTAATTATATCTTTATTTTCTTAATCTAACGCAATTTATTGTTTGTATCGAATTAATCATGTATCCTTAAAACCACTTACATATTTAATTGTTATCCATTTTTTAGGGTAAACAGTTTGGCGCCCACCGTGGGGCTAAGGATAATAGTGGCAATTTGATACAAATTTCCATGACACACCTATTTTACACTTGTTCTTTGAAATGTCTTTTATTTCAGGTGGTTCATAATGTCGAACTCCCAATTTGTACCTCTAAACGTGGATGTTGAGTCTAGTCACCATGGCGAGAACAACCATGTGGTACCCAATAACAAGGTGCCACCTATCGATTCCATCACAGGCCTGATCGACGCTAACTCTTATGTGGCCATCAACGTGAATCTGCCTACCAATCCTGAGAACAACGTCTACGGGGAAGGTCGGTTGGCAGCCCAAAATACACGCGACGGTGAAGGAGATGGTATCAACTTGCGAGTAGTCTTCAAAATGCTACAGGCCTACAGGCGGCAATAGTCCAGCTGCAAAACCAAAGCCGCACCCCCAGCAGAGTTGAGCCCAAGTCGTCCTGGGAAACCACTCGCAGAAATGAACCAATCACGGAGAGGTCGAGTAAAGATGAACCCAGGACTAACCCCGAAATCATGAAAATGCTTGAGGAACTGACAAAACGAGTAGAATCGGGAGAAAAGAAAATCGAAGCTCACGACAAAAAGGTGGAAACTTACAATTAAAGGGTCGATCAAATCACAGGAGCGCCACTGATATTAAAGGGCCTAGATTCCAAGAAGTTTGTGCAGAAACATTTCCCTCCGAGCGAGCTCTGAAGCCAATCCCAAAGAAGTTCCGCATGCCTTAAATTCCTAAGTACAACGGAACAACCGACCCAAATGAGTATGTGACCTTCTATACGTGCATCATCAAAGGGAACGACTTGGAGGATGATGAGATTGAGTATGTCCTGCTGAAAAAGTTCGTGTGAAGTTTGTCAAAGGGAGATATGATATGGTATCACAACTTACCCCCTAATTCTATTGACATGTTTGCTATGCTTGCAGACTCCTTCATGAAAGCACATACCGGGGCCATCAAGGTCGAGACCAGGAAGTCGGACCTTTTCAAAGTAAAATAGAGAGATAATGAGATGCTCATGGAATTCGTGTCCTGGTTTCAAATGGAACGAATGGACTTGCCTCCAATAGCGGACAATTGATCTGACTCAATACTCTAATCTTATTGGCTTCACAACAGGTGAACAAAAATCTGATAGAATATCGTGTAGTAACTTGGGCCAACATACATAATTGGTATCAATCAAATATTAGGGACGAAGATGATCAGCTTGGGGACCCTTTCGGGTCCATTTATTCCGTCAAAGCTATTGACATATCCAAAAGAGACATTGATCGTGAACCACGATCAAATAGGGACCGGTATCAACCATACAACGGAGACCTAAGAGGTAATGGGTCCGGACAAAACCCCGTGAGAAGTGAAAGGAGAAGCGATCAAGGTCAAAATAACTAGGGACTCATGAGCAAAAATGGTTTCGACAAGCCCATCGGGTATAAGGAAGTACCAAAGTAATTGGAGCACAACTTCAATGTCGATGTTGCTACCATTGTATTTGTTATCGGACGCATCAAAGACACCAAAAGGCCTCGACCTCTATAGCCCGATCCAGCCCAATGGGACCCCAACCTAATGTGTAAATATCATGGCACTCACGGACAGAACGGAAGATTGCCAAAAATTGAGAGAGGAAATAGCCCGGTTATTCAACAACGGACATCTCCGAGAAAGAAGAACCTCAGCATGTCATTAACATGATCATCGGTGGGGTCGACGTTTTTCACGCCTTTTTTGCGGAGTCCGGGTTTATGACATTGGTTGAGATAACTCGTTCCTTTTGGGAAAGGGGTTTTGCATTTTTTGAAGAGTCGCCACCTAACGGTTTTAAGGTGCGTTAGGGAACCTAAGTGATTCATTTATAACTACGTTTGGTAACCAGAGGTGGGTAAGGGCTTGAAACTATCCTAAGGGGAAGGTGTTAGGCACCCCTCAGGATCCACAAATGTGGTTCCCGGCCAAACATTGTGAATTTGTACAATTTTAGCAAATAAGTAGGGCCCAAATAATAGGGGATTTAAGTCTAAGTACACAGATGTTTGAAAACAATTAATGAAAAGTTGGATTTTGAAAAAAAAAACTATAATCTAAGCATGTGAAAGTAAAGGATATCCTAGGTTTTACAATATGGATCACCTCAATGCAATAGCCGGTATGACACTCCTCAAAGAGGGGCTACACGTAGTATTAGCGCACCGAAAATAATATCCATATTCTACCCTTTCCCACCCCGTGAAGGTAACTAAAGCGCGTGTTGGTCACGAACTCTATTGCATGCTGTTACCCGCCCTTTTCCTATTAGTCCTGGAGGATTTTAGGACTTCTATCCTATAAGGGAGGTGCTGGCAGACCCTCGGGTTTGAAAGGTGAAAATTCTAAGGCGTCATATAATAAACAAGTAAGAATACAGATAAATGGAAGCATGGAAGGCAAGGTAAAGGCTCAAATATTCCCACATAGTACACATAAACAACATGTCTCATACACAAATTAGGGGAAGTATTGCTAATTCAAACCCTAAAGCATGATATCTAGGTGATCTTAGAATGTAGGCAGATATTCAGATTTGGCTTATGACTCATAAAGAACCCTAATCAGTTTGCCTAATGGTTTAAAACATGTTGAGTATTAGGCAGCATATACAAAGGAGCGGATTTCAAGTTTTAACAGTTTGATCACCTGAGGCTTGCCTAGGTGTGAGACATTATACCAATTAAGAAGGAAGAAAAAAAAACTGTTTGAGACTATATTACCTAAACATGTTGTTCTAGGTGTTCAGGACACAAAATCATATTCGGTTATTTAGAAAACTAAACGAAGATGTTCAATACCATTCTTATGCATTAATAGTTAAGCTAGGTGTACTTAAGCGAGCATGAGATTATTACAAGCCTTTGTAATAATCTTTTGTAAAGAACAAGCCTTTGAATCTGAATTACATAACCAAAAGAACATGAAGAAGTTAACTATAGGGAGCCTTCATAATAGGCCCAAGATCTCCAGAAGTTCTCAATGCCATCATTACTTCACAGCCTTTCACATGATCCGGGTGTGTCAGAGTTCCCTAAGGACCTCAAGGGATCCCGGGCAGTGCTCACACCCAGATTTTTATAACCAAGAGAGAGTAAGTGCAGTGTGGAAAGGCCATCTCTTGTGTGTCAAAGTTCAGAGGGAGCTCAAAGGTCCCTAAGCAATGCTCACACAAAAGAGGCAGAACCTAATATCTAAGAGTATAGTGAGAGTGTTTGATGCGGTTTGAAAAGGTTTAAGCAAGAAAAATAGTATTGGATTGATTCACTAAATAGGAATCGACGAGTAGTAAAACAACTTTTGAAAACAGTGTGAACCCTTGTGAGAAACCAACAAACAATTTAAATAGGTTCAGCATCATTCAAACACAGATTTCACTCAGGGATGGGGACACATAGAACACACATGGTAAAACATATAACGACAGAAGCACAGAAGCTTTTCAAGAGTTTATAGGATTAAGGAATTAGTCAAACAACTAATAGTACAGACATAAGACATGGATTTCAGAACAGACAGGTGAGAACATAGTTATACTAGACAAGATTAAACACAGAATCAGAATTACTTAGAGATCTTATGCAACTTAGCAAGCAGATTAAACTAGAAACTCCATAAATAAACTAGGCAAACAATCAAACATGGAACAAGATCAGGTTGAGGCATACTAGGGAAAGCAGCAGGCAGATCCTTAGTTATGCAAGTTATAAAGTTAAACATGATAGAATTAAACAGGGTAGTCCAGGCATGCTAGGTGAAACAATAAGTTAAACATACTAACTACACATTAAACAACCAAATAGTAGGCAGGAACAAGACTGGAAAATCATTGAATTGAAGCAATAACAGAACACATAGAGTTTTAGGACTCAAAATTGAATCAGGACATACCAGTTAAGGAGGGAAAAACACAGAATATAGGGTTGTTGTCGTGCAATAACTAGCCTTGGCTTCCAGCAGGCTAGTTCAAGTAGAGTAGCAAGTAACAAGAAAGAGCAAAAAGCTTTTAAATGTAAGAGAGTTACTGAACTAATGTCTGTCTCCAGAAGTAAGAGCAGAGGAGAGTATATATAGCAGTTGAGACTTAATAGAATAAGGTAAAGAATCAATCATGTATCAATTAAGGAAATTTACAGAATCAGTCATACATAAAATCAGCAAGGTCTCCCATAATCAAGGGGTAATCAATCAACGGTAAAGAGTAGGACAGTGTTTAAGGAAAGAAATCAAATAAGACTTAGGTACGGAGTAGGTAATTATGGGTAAATAAACAAGAGTTTAATTAAGGAAACAATTAATAAGAATCAGCAAGTGTCACGGTTAATCAGAAATAAGGCAAGAAATAATTAAAAGGTGTAAAAATAGGGAAATAATTGAGAAATCAACACATAGGTATCAATATAGCAAATCAGTGAATCGAAAATTCAAAACAACACTGATTTAAGGAGAAAATATAGGTTTTCCATGAATAAACACACAGACTAAATATAAACACATAGAATCAGTTGGGAAATCGAACCAGGAACCGTAGTAAAGGAACATTAGGGTAAAATCACAAGATGTTCAAATTAAACGAAGAAGAAATCGTGTGAATTAAACACAGAGCAAAATCATGTAGCAAATAACACGGGCAAACTT
This sequence comes from Nicotiana undulata, assembly GCA_005239495.1. NCBI lineage: Eukaryota > Viridiplantae > Streptophyta > Magnoliopsida > Solanales > Solanaceae > Nicotiana > Nicotiana undulata. The sequence continues at coordinate 78,503 of ML264793.1, read as the reverse complement.
CAGAATCCAAACAAACTGCCACAAATTGGGGGTTTTAGCATAAACTAGTTAGGGTTGAGGTAAACTCAACATAATCAGTCGAAAACACATAAGAACATGATTAAGCACCTAAAAGATCAGAACGTTTGAATAAAAAGGTTTTCAAGAAACCCTAGTTTTAGGAGAATGAAACATCGTTCAAAAATCAGAAGTTTTCATAAGAAAACACATGAAATAGGTTTAGCTTCTCAAGATCTGAGAAGTTTAAGAGACAAAATTAGGGTTTCGAGGAAATAACCCAGAGATGAGAATACCGGCTTAGGAGCCACAGGTTTAGCCGAAAAATAGGAAGATCTTACTGGATTCGAGCCATGGTGGCCTGAGATAAGTAAGAACAGGCCAAAGGTGTGAGATGACGGACCCTGGTCCCTTGAGGGCCTTAGAGACAGCAATACCGGCGTAAGGGAGCCATGAGAGTCTTGAGGGTGGTGAGGAACCACCATAAAGGCATGCAAGGAAACGGCCGGTGAGAACCATGGCGGTTCTAGCAGAGAGCGTTTGAGAGAGATGAGAGAAGAGGTCGGCGGAGAGAATCAGAGAGAATGAGAGGAGGGAATGAGGGTTTGGGGGTAGGTCATTAGGATTAAATTAGGAAATGGGGGATCTGGACTGTTGATTAAGATCGATCAACGGTCCAGATTGGACAAGGGATTGGGTCGGGTAGGATTTATGTGGATTGGGCTTAGGTTTGGGCCGTTTTAATTGGGTTGGGGTCTGATATAATTAGGCTACAATTTAAAATAAAGAATGTTAATTTGTTAAATACCCATTAAAATTAGATAAATAATTAATAAAAATAGTTGATAATTATATAAAATGAAATTAAGTCTAAATAGGTGAAATTAAAGTGATTAACTAGTATTTAAAATATAAAATGACTAATTATTGAATTGAACTAACATACTATGTATAATTAGGTTATAATTGCAAAGCTTGTAGTTATAGCCAAATAATGTCAAATTGGCTAATTTGTGAAATAAATAAATCCTAATAGGATTAAAAAGATATATTAAGCTAAGAAATATTTTGAAATTAATTATAATATAATTTATGAATAGTTATTGAATATAAAGTACTAAATAAATTGGAAAGGGAATTATAAAAACATGGAAAATTATGGAAAAATACCAGTTATTATAAAAAGTAATTTTGAAGGTATATATGCAAATTTTTAAAATAGTTTGAGGAAAAATTGGGTATCAACAGCTGTCCCTCTTTACCCGGGAAGGATGAAAGAGTTGTTAGGTAAAGATATGATGGCCAATTTTACGAAACGGTTTGAAGAGATTTATGTCGTACCCTGGTTTCTGAGTTGCCTACGTATCCCTGGTTCTACAGGAATCAGGCCGTATGTAGTTCATAAGTCATCGGCGAAGTATACCGATGAAGTTCTAGAAGTGCGGACGCAATGTATGGGACTGGATGAATAAGCGGCTTACGGGGTAGTTAGGAGAACTGGAGCAGGACCGCTCCTGCCAGGATGGCCGTTGCTTGTCGGATTACTTGCAAATAAACAATACCAGCATATATTGTGCGTAATTTAAACAGGATGAAAGATCTCGTCGGACCATGAATGATGTCTTTGGACGGTTAAGGATGATGTCCTAGGCTATGAATTGTTTGATGCAGGATTCGTAGGCCATGAAAATGATGTTCTCGGGCCATGAGGAAGGTGCCTCCGAACCATGACGCCTTTGAATAATGATATGCAAATGATTAAAAGAGATCCTCAGGCCATGACATGGTGTTCTCGGGCTATGAAGATGGTGCCTCCGAACGATGACGCCTTTGGATAAGTTGGCGATATTTCAGCCCATGAAGATGGAATAGTGTGATGCTGACAAGACAGAGCTTAGTCTTGCGAATTAAAAGGCAGAGCTTAGCCCGAAAGGAAAGCGAAGTAAATGGTGCTTGAGGCAGTAGTTATTCTTGAAAAGTAAATTGGAGGCAGAGCTTAGCCTCAGAAGGCAGGATGGTAGCCTTATGCAATGCAAACGGAGACGGTGCTTAGTCTCGGAAGGCAGAATGGTAGCCTTATGCAGATATGCAAATGCAGATGGAGACAGCGTTTAGTCTCAGAAGGCATAATGGTAGCCTTATGCAAAGATGTTGATGGAGGTAGAGCTTAACCACGGAAGGTAGAATGGTATCCTTATGCAGAGATGCAAATGCAGATGGAGACAATGTTTAGTCTCGGAAGGAAGAATGGTAGCCTTATGCGAAGATGTAGATGGAGGTAGAGCTTAACCTCGGAAGTCAGAATGGTAGCCTTATGCAATGCAGAGGGAGACAGTGCTTAGTCTCGGAAGGCAAAAAGGTAGCCTTATGTAAGAAATAAAATGACAGTAGGAATTCTTAGCTGGTGATAAATTGCGGCATTGTGATTGTTGAGAGCATTATGACGGCGGATCATTAAAGACATGTGCAAACGTCGGCAAGTGCAATAGTTTCGTATTTTGAACAACGCTTGTCCCCTGGGTGGACGATCCATTTAGGGATTTTGCAACCTTCGTGCCTGCATCCAAAGAAAGATCGTGAGTTTTGTAAGGGGAAGGTTAGTTCGTATCCCCGCAGACTTTGCTTGACTCGTTTGGCTTGATCTGATGATATTGTCTGTATAATTGGGGTAGCATTTTCTAATAAAGTTGTTTCAAGGACGAGCATGCATGATTTTGTAAAAGTTTAACATAATGTATAATTTAAAATAATTTTTTGGATAAACCGACGATCGTGACACATTTCGAGACATTGCAACCTCTCCTCCTACGGAATTTTGAGGGTCCTCCTCAAAATTCTGCCCCAGTTTGATGGGTTGACGTTTCTGATTGTTGCTCATGCGGCGATCGGCTGAATTTGCTTCGGAATTTTGAGGGTCCTCCTCAAAATTCTGCCCCAGTTTGATGGGTTGACGTTTCTGATTGTTGCTCATGCGGCGATCGGCTGAATTTGCTTCGGAATTTTGAGGGTCCTCCTTAAAATTTTGCCCCAGTTTCCAATTGGGGGGGGGTGGATGAATTTTTATTGAATTATGACTGAACCCATAGGGCTGCCTACGTATCCCCTCTTAAACGGGAATCAGGTCAGGCGTAGTTCAATTTACATCATTGATAAAAGTATAAAGGATTACACATAGTAACATTTGATTGCATCTGAGTTGATTGGTTTTGGTTAGACTTCTCCGTCCATTTCTGCAAGTATAAGTGCTCCTCTTGTCAGCACTCGGTGAACCATGTACGGACCTTTCCAGTTGGGAGAGAACTTCCCTTTGGCTTCATCTTGATGTGGGAAGATCTTTTTTAACACCAACTGCCCTTGTGTGAACTGTCTCGGCTTGACTTTCTTGTTGAAGGCTCTGGTCATTCTGTTCTGATAGAGTTGACCATGACAGACTGCATTCATTCTCTTTCCGTCTATGAGGGCTAGTTGCTCATAACGGCTCTTTACCCATTCTGCATCGCTTAGCTCGGCTTCTTGTATAATTCTTACAGATGGAATCTTAACTTCGGTCGGAATAACAGCCTTTGTACCATAAACTAGCATATAGGGAGTTGCCCCGGTTGACGTGCGGACTGTGGTGCGATATCCCAATAAGGCGAATGATAACTTCTCATGCCACTTCTTGTGCTTTTCTATCATCTTCCTTAGTATCTTCTTGATGTTTTTGTTGGCAGCCTCTACAGCTCCATTCATTTGAGTTCGATAGGATGTGGAATTTTTGTGTCTGATCTTGAAAGTTTCACACATAGCTTTCATCAAATCGTTGTTGAGATTGGAACCATTGTCGGTGATGATTGACTCAGGAATTCCGAATCGACAAACAATACGATCGCGGACAAAGTCTGCCACGACTTTCTTAGTTACTGCTTTGTAGGAGGCTGCTTCGACCCATTTAGTGAAGTAATCAGTGGCTACCAGAATGAACTTGTGTCCATTAGAGACGTCCGGCTCAATTGGTCCAATAATGTCCATGCCTCACGCGGCGAACGGCCATGGTGAGCTTGTTGCATTGAGCTCGTTTGGAGCTACCTTTATCATAGCTGTGTGTATCTGACAGCGGCGGAATTTCCGGACATACTGGATGCAGTCTGTTTCCATAGTCATCCAAAAGTAACCAGCCCGGAGTATCTTCTTTGCTAAAACAAAACTGTTCATATGCGGGCCGCAAGTCCCAGCATGAATTTTCTCTAGTAGCTTGGATGCTTCCTTTGTGTCGACACATCTTAATAATCCCAAATCGAGAGTCCTCCTATACAGGATTCCTCCGCTGTGAAAGAAGTTGTTGGACAGTCTCCGAAGTGTGCGTTTCTGAGTATGATTTGCAAGCTCTGGGTACTCTCATTTTGCTAGGTATTCCTTGATGTCATGAAACCAAGGCTTTCCGTCTGCTTCTTCTTCGACATGGGCACAATAAGCTGGTTGGTTATGGATCTTCACTGGAATGGGATCAATGAAATTCTTGTCTGGATGTTGGATCATTGAGGACAAAGTAGCCAATGCATCGACGAATTCATTCTGGATTCTGGGGACATGCCAAAATTCTATCTCCGTGAACCTCTTCCTCAATTCATGTACGTGGTGCAGATACGACAGTATCTTGGAATTCGTGGTTGCCCATTCTCCTTGTACCTGATGTACCAGTAGGTCTGAATCACCAATCACTAACAGCTCTTGAACGTTCATGCCAATGGCAATGTTGAGCCCCAGGATGCAGGCCTTATATTCAACCATGTTGTTGGTGCAGGGGAATCTGAGTTTGGTAGATACTGGATAATGCTGACCGATTTCCGATATTAAGACGGCCCCAATGCCGACTCCCTTGAAGTTCGTTGCTCCATCAAAGAACATCACCGTCATAGGATTCTGCAACTTCTTCTCCTATAAATGATACATCTTCATCAGGAAAATACGTTTTCAGAGGTTCGTATTCTCCATCCACGGGGTTCTCAGCAAGGTGGTCTGCTAATGCTTGTCCCTTACTGCTTTCTGAGTCACATAGATAATGTCGAACTCACTCAGTAGGATTTGCCACTTGGCTAGCTTGCCAGTGGGCATGGGCTTCTGAAAGATGTACTTCAATGGGTCCATTTTGGATATGAGATATGTGGTGTAGGCACAGAAATAGTGCCTCAGCTTCTGAGCTACCCAGGTCAAAGCGCAGTAGGTGCGTTCCAATAGAGAATACCGAGCCTCATACAAAGTGAACTTCTTGCTGAGATAATAAATAGCTTGCTCTTTCCTTCCTGTTTCATCATGCTGCCCCAGAATGCAGCCGAAGGCTCTATCTAATACCGCAAGGTAGAGTAACAGAGGTCTACCCGGCTCAGGCGGTACTAAGACTGGTGGTGTTGACAGGTACTCCTTAATTCTGTCAAAAGCCTTTTGGCAGTCATCGGTCCATTTGGTCGCGGCATCCTTCTTCAGCATCTTGAAGATCGGCTCACAGATGACCGTACACTGTGCTATGAATCGGCTGATGTAATTAAGCCTCCCCAAGAAGCTCATCACATATTTCTTGTTCCTTGGCGGTGGTAATTCTTGAATGGCTTTGACCTTTGAAGGATCCAATTCTATTCCCCGGCGGCACACAATAAACCCAAGCAACTTCCCAGCAGGAACCCCGAATGCACACTTTTGGGGGTTCAGCTTCAGATTGTATTTCCGCAACCTATTGAAGAACTTCCTCAAATCTTCTATGTGGTCAGTGACTTTCTTAGACTTGATAATAACATCGTCCACGTATACCTTGATCTCCTTGTGAATCATGTCGTGGAAGATGGTGGTCATAGCCCTCATGTAGGTCGCCCCAGCATTCTTTAGGCTGAATGGCATTATCTTGTAACAGTACATTCCCCACGGCATAATGAAAGTCGTCTTCTAAGCATCTTCCTCATCCATCCAAATCTGATGATAACCAGTGAAGCAATACACGAATTATTGTAGTTCATGCTTGGCGCAATTATCAATCAGGATATGTATATTTGGCAAGGGGAAGTCATCTTTCGGACTGGCCCGGTTGAGATCCCGGTAGTCGACACAAACTCTGACCTTCCCACCCTTCTTTGGTAATGGCACAATGTTGGCTAACCATGTCGGGTACTCAACTACCTTGAGAACCTTGACGTTGATCTGCTTGGTAACTTCTTCCTTGATTTTCAAACTCATGTCGGGTTTGAACTTTCTGAGCTTTTGTTTTACCGATGGACACATTGGATTGGTTGGAAATTTGTGAGCCACAATAGACGTACTTAGACCAGTCATGTCATCATATGACCAGGCGAATATGTCCTCATAGTCTTTCAGAAACTCTGTGTATTCTTTCTTTTCTGATGGTGACAAATGAATGCTGATGTGAGTCTCCTTGACGTTTTCTGAATCTCCCAGGTTGATAACTTCAGTTTCATCCAGGTTGAACTTAGGTCTGTTCTCAAAATTCTCAACTTCTTTGACAATCTTGTCAGGTATGGTATCTTCTTATGAATCAACGTCCTTTTGATGTGTTGCCTCGTTGCATGTCACAGTCATCGGTTCATCAAGACAAGTAATAGTAATTCTGTATAGGTAAAGTAACGAGAGAAAAAAAATGATAGCAACAAATACTGATTCATAAGGAAAATTGAAAATGCTTTTGATAAATTGAATGATTGTTTTTTAACATTGAAGATCCTATTTCAGGAATTAAAATGCAAAAAGGAAATCATTTTGTAAGAAACAATGAATAGTGCTTGTTTTAGCCTTGCTACCCCGAGGCTCGTCGGGCTTTGGTTGTCCTGATGGTCCAATTGTTGAGGCATGCCCCTCTTCTCACATCCTGTATGGAAGGGCCTTCCTCCCCCTCCTCCTCGAGAACAACACAACAGTCCATATCATTGTCCTCTAGAAACAAATTCCTCATTGCTGCAAGTGCTTCTTCTTCATCTGATCCATAAATAATGTCGGCATGTTGGAAAGTCTGCTCCAGATGTGGTATTGGCTGCTCCAAAGGGTAATAAGGACCGCTCCAAGGTGGCGACCAGTCGTTATACTCTTGCCAAGTATAGTCGTACCCGAGACCAAAAGTGGTGACATGGCTTTTGATCTTGATAGGTTTGGAGATCCCTTGGAGGTTCTTGCTGAGCCCTTTGCCAGGCTCGTACCCACTCTAGCTTAGTATACTCTCGATTTTGCTATCCTACTATTTGTCTTTGTCGATAGCATTGACCCGTTCAATGCGGTGGTAAGTTTCTCCACCTAGCTTCCTTCTTCCCTCGATAGCCGGAATAGTCTGGAGGCTGTAAATAGGGTTGCTACCATCGCCATAAATAATCACCTCTTGGTGGTTCCACTCGAACTTCACTGCTTGATGTAATGTTGACGCTACGGCCCTAGCAGCATGGATCCAGGGTCGTCCTAATAACAAGTTGTAGGACGCTGGCACATCTATCACTTGGAAGTCAACCTCGAACCAAGTTGGTCCCATTTGCAGCCATAGGCTTATCTCACCAATGGTGGACCTTTGAGATCCATCGAATGCTTTCACATTGATTGCTCCATCCTTTATCTCATGCAGCCCTTTACCCAATTTCTTGAGTGTTATCAGTGGACAGATGTTAATACTAGATCCTTCATCGATCAGGACTCTGGTGATGAAATAATCTTCGCATTGTACAGTGATGTGCAGCGCTTTGTTATGGCCCAACCCTTCAGGAGGCAGCTCGTCCTCATGGAAAGTGATTTTATGGCTTTCCAACACTTGGCCCACCATATTGGCCATTTCCCCGCTGGTGATATTGTTCGGCACATATGTTTCGTTCAACACCTTCAACAAAGCACTCCTGTGAGTCTCAGAATTCTGTAGTAAAGAGAGAATGGATATTTGTGATGGCGTCTTGTTCAGCTGGTCGATGACCAAATACTCCTTGGCCTGTTCCTTCCTCCAAAGGTCGTCTGGAACTGTCTCAATAAGGGGAGGCCGATTGGAAGCCTGCCTGCTGGACTTATCCAGATGTTCAGAGGTATAGACTCTACTAGTTCTTGTCATACCCTGTGCTGCAACAGCTTCTTCAGTCTTGACCTTGCCTTTCCTTCTCGCCTCGACTGTATAGTCCCAAGGTATAGAATTTGTATAGAAGGGTGGCGTGGTTGTCATTGCCACTGGGATTGGTGCGGCTATCCTTACTTTAAACATAATATGTGCCTGGGGTGGCAAGGTTGCAACCTCAAATGGTGCAGGTGTATTTGCCGGAGACACGAACTCAACTTCAATTGGTACTAGCGTCTTCGCGGGTGGCGCCACTTCATACTCAAGAGGTATGGACATATTCACCTCAACATCCTTAGACAGTTGAATCTAGACTATGATCGGGTTGAGAGTGACTATCGGTTTCTTTGGGTCATCGCCTTCTGCGATCAACCCGATTGATCCCTCGGGATCCCAATCATCTTCTATTTCGATCATGTGGATACCTCCACCCTTATGGTCTGGCAGAGGATTGTTGCGGACGTTCGAAGTGGGATCTTTTGCCACAATGATCTTGTTATCAATTAGGGATTGTATCTTGTCTTTCAAAGAGCGGCATTCCTCGATGGTGTGCCCATTCATGCCAGAGTGGTATACACAGGATTTGTTTGGATTAACCCACTAAGAAGGATTCTCAGGGGTTACAGCAGGGATGGGGGTGACACAACCAGCAGCTTTGAGCTTCTCATACAGCTGGTCGATGGGTTCAGCGATGGCGGTATACTATTTTGGAGGTCTGCGATCGAAATTAGGACGAGGTCTAGGGAAGTTTTGGCGTGCAGGGGGTGATTGGTAATGGGATGGCTGGGAATTATAAGTGTGGTAGACAGGAGCGGGTTGGGAGTATCTGGGTGAAGTAGGTTGATATGTTGGTGGTGGAGATGATTGATAAGTTGGTGGTGGAGCTTAGTATGAGGGTGAGGGTGAGGATGAGGGTGCTTGGTAATTCGGGGTTGGCTGGTATGTGAGTGGTGGTGTTGGGTAGATTTGGTATTTGAGTGGGGACTTGGTTCTCTGTGCAACCATCACGGATCCCGCGTCCCTTTTCTTGGACACACCACCGGACTGTAAAGCCTTATTCGTAGCTTGTAAGGCTTCAAAATTTGTGACCATACCACTTTTGATACCTTCTTCGATCCTTTCTCCCAGCTTGATAATATCGGAGAATTTGTGGTTTTCAATCATCATCAACCGTTCATAGTACTGCGGGTCCTAAGCTCGGATAAAGAACTTGTTCATTTTCTCCTCCTCTAAGGCGGGTCTGACCTTAGATGCTTCGGACCTCCAGCAAGTAACATACTCGCGAAATGTCTCTGTGGTCTTCTTCTTCAAATTCTGAATATAGAACACGTCTGGTGCATTTTCTGTATTGAATCTGAATCTGTCCATAAAGTCAGATGCCATGCTCACCCAGTTCGACCACTTCTTGGGATCTTGGCTGATGTACCAAGACAATGCATCTCCTTTCAGACTCCTCATGAACAGCTTCATACGGATCCTTTCATCCTTCCCTACTCCAACCAGCTTGTTGCAATAGGTCCTCAGATGGACCCTTGGGTCACCTGTACCATCAAACATTTCGAACTTCGGAGGTTTGTACCCCTCAGGCAGTTCGACATCAGGTTGTATGCAGAGGCCCTCATAATTCATCCTTTCGACTCCCTTGATTCCCTCAACGCTTTGAACCCGGCTGGTCAGCTTCCTAAGTTCCTCGGTCAAGTTCTTGATAAGCAGATCCTTTTCATCAGACTCAGGTGTGTATGGGACAGGTGGAGTGGAGTGTGGCATGGTCTCCACGTATATAGGATTGTTAGGGTGGTCTGATGCATGGGTGTGGAAATGGTCGTTTGTGGAGTCTTGAGGCTCTGGGATAAGTAGTGGAGTGTTATTTAGGGTATGACAGGTATTGCATTGCGTTGGGAGAGTTTGGTTCTTTGGTGGAATAGCGTGATGGCGAGGTGCGAGATGATTCTGCTGTTTTGGGACATTCTGAGGAGGTGTAGTGTTTTGAGTGTTGGGGAAGTTGACGTCTGGGACGTTGAGGGAAAATGACAGGTTGGCCAGATTCCGAACTTGATCAAGCTCTTCTTGGAATTTCAATAGCTTCTGTTCAAGTGGTGACATATTCTCATTGGGAACCCGAATACCCTGGCCATCAGTGGCCTCAACCCGTTCAGCTGTGATTTCCTTCCTGACGTTGTTTAAATCTTCCATTTTATTCTTGCCTTTGGGAGGACTAGGATGAGAAGTGGGTGGAGGGCCCTCGGATCTTGTGAGATAAGTTGATGATGCCAGAGTGCACGAACTAACCTTAGGGGAGGGGAATAAATAAAAGAAACAAAACAAAAAGTATCCAAGTCAGTGAGGATTATGAAAAGTATTGCAGTATTTAATCACATAGTGCGGGAATGTAAAGCGCGTCCTAATTTGGGAACCTCTTTTGTGCCCGAGGTAGGCCTAGTGACAAATTGATTTGTAGAACTTAAAGTGCTAAATGCCTCATTTTATCGATAAAAAAATAGACGAATCCCGAAACGACACTAAATAGACAGGAAGTAAAGTTCACTAATGGCCATTGGCCTTATTACATTGATAAAGAAACGAAAGACATTCCTATCTACTTTGTCCCAGAAGGACCTTCCCCAGACTCGGCATTCTTGCTTCCCTCGAACAGCTTTCCCAGCTCGCGAAGTCCCAGCAACAGGTATGCCCTGGCTAGATGTCCACCTTTGGTCCCTTCAGCCTTATGACAGTCTTCGACCCTTTTGATGAATTTTTCCTCCAACTCGACTATACCTCGTTCCAAATATCCTAACCTGTTGTTGGTGCTGATAGACATATCTTTCCACTCCTCGATCAGCTTCTTGTTAGACTCATGTATTTCGCGGTGCTCATCCTCACATTCACGGATCCTTTTGCGCGGGTGGTTGAATTTGACTTGCGCCTCAACCTTTTCATCTATAACTCTGTGGCCTTGAACGAACCCTGGCTTGCCCAGACCATCCCAATTATCTTCCAACCAACCAGAATAGAAAGGGGTACAACCGGCATGATATCTGTCTGGCTCGATGGTGTCCCTCTCCAGTACAATCTTGCATTGCCACATGTGCTGGGCCTGTCACTTGTGAGGACTATCATCATCTTGGAAGTATGTTCGAAGATGGCTCATCTTGTCGACCATGGGTATGACTTGCTTCCTGCCTGCTTGCCTCATAACTCGAATAGGGACGAGGTATGTTCCTCTTAGACCAATCAGTATCAGGAACGGTGCATCTCTGGAACGGGCGATGAATTCCTCTGTCGGAAACCACTCGAACATCCATTGAACCTATTCTTCAGTCATATTATCAAAGAGCTCGACCCATCCTTTAGCATTCTCAGGCTGAGCGAACATGTCGGGGATGTAATTCATTCATTTCGGATGGTGGAAAGCGATATGGTCATTCCACGCCCTTCGCTGAAACTCTTGTCGGTATTCGCCCTTTTGGAGGTGTTCCATAAGCCAAAGTTAAAGTAGTAGATTGCAGCCTTCGAAATGTCTTGCTCCTCGTTGACACTTTTCCAAGGCTCAATATATGTCTGCAATGATCATAGGCACAATGCTGAAGTTTTTCCCACCAATTCCTTCCATTAGTGTTGTTATACCCCATTTTAACACGGGTCAAACTAGAGTATAACATATTGGTGATTCTGAAGGTTTAATTAATTTTAAGAGAGTCGCCACCTAATTAATTTAATGGTGAATTAGGACACCAATTTTAGCTAAGTAATGCTTAAAGTTAACTCTATTTTATGGTCAACTTAACCTTAAGATTATGAGTAAGGGTTCTAATTAATCTTATAGGGAAGGTTATTAAGGCACCCTATATGATCTGTTAATAACGGTGAACCGACCAAACTTAGGTTAATTAGTTATTTTTGAAAATAGCTAAGGCAAAGTGGCGATAACAATGAAAAAAAAAGGTTCAAACAACTTGAAAATCTTACAAGAAATCAAACTTCATATTTAAACTTGAAAGTATTAAATTAACAAAATCGATTTCGATGTTAGAAAGTAAGTATTAAAACGTTTTCAAAATGGAGTGAAAATTGTTTGAGACTAACTTTTTCAACTGATTTGAGAAAGTAATCTAAAAATAAGCTCATTTATCAAATGATATACGTGACTCAAATTTTGAGTAAAATGAAGACTCAACTAAAAATTATCCCAAAAGTATCGTTGTTGATTTTAAAAGTTATTCTAATAAATAAGTATTTTACTTATAACTGAATGGATTCTCTAAGTGGCTAAACAAAATTTACTACCTAAATATATATTAACAGAACTTCAAATTAAGATAGTCAAATCACATAAATCCGTAGTTAATCTAATAGATTCAAACAAAATAAATGCTAAAGACAAAAAGTCGCCATAGGCGACCCCAAGCATTTCGCTTGTTTTCCTTCTATCGGTTGCATTCTAAGGAGGATGGTATAGGATGCGATGATTCCATGCTCGGGTATGGGAGAGCCTTGCATTAAGCCTCCATGGTTTTCTCCATGTGCATATGCAAAAGAAAGGAAAGCATAAAATTAGAAAGAGAAGTTCAATATTTCATTGCATATGAAACAACCAAAATGAGCATTTTATTATTACTTAGCTCATAGAAACGGTAAGTTCCAAAGTTTTTCCGGAACAATGCACTGATTACTAAAATCCTAACTCAAAAATTTCTAGTTTGAGTTAAGTGAGAATTATTTAAACCTATCAACATGAATTCTAGGCAGTGAACGAATTACTAAATGAGGTAAAAATGCTTGAGGACGGATTTTACGGTTTAACATGTTCTTACTTGTTTAAACATGTCTTAACTATCTTAAATAATTTGTGAACATCTATCCAAGTTGGTAATACAATATATAGACATGGAGAAAGCATTTGTTATAAAATAGCTTTTACAACCAAAGAAACGGCTTATTAACACATCAAATGCGATTATTTTCTTAAATATCTAGTTTGACTCGTACAAGATTTTGACGGCAATCCTCTTGAAACAAAACATAGTTGCTAACAAATCGGATATCCAAAGGCATACACTGTTGGTGATAGTAAAATAAAGAAGAAGTATGTATTTTTATTAATACGGCACTAGAAATACTTCAAGTCCATACTTGAAAACTTAAGCTTCTTATAATCGGTTTCTCTAAAACGCATACAAGAAATCATGTGGTATCTAATGGTAGAAGCATCACATGAGAATTCATCCGTAGTTTTCTTAAACAAAAGAAAGTGTCATATGATTTAAGTATTAAATCTAACAAAAACTTTAGCATCTTAACAGTAGTAAGCAAATATGTTTGAACATTTAAATACTTTTCATTACTTCGTTAAATAAATAGTGGTTATTCTATTAGGCACATTCTTAAATGGCTTGTGCATTTCACTCTAGGCAACAGTCCCATTTGACTTGGGCGGCATACAAGAAATCTATGCTATTGCGGATCAAGCCATAAATACATATACTATCAATCTTCTAATCCAATAATAGTATTACTAATGGGAACTGATTGAACTATTCTCTAACTGCTGAAATGCATAAAATTCTGAAGTGAAAGTAGAGGACGGGAATCTCAGGTCAAAAAAAATCTGATCCTTTTGAGAGCCTAAATTACACATCTATAATTGCTTACACTGACCCTATATCTCAAGATAAAACCAATGAACAGTACTTGTACCAATTCTATATTTGTTCTAACAACATAGGACTAAAACTCAATGCCCAGTAGTTATTCATATATGAACTTTCACATTTAAAAATCCTAACTATTGAATTCAGATTCAACAAACATTAGCAAGCAAGGAAAGAAAAGGACAACAAAAATAAAGGCATCAATACCTAAAGGAATCCTACATCATGATTTTCCACACAAACAAACTCTAAATCGGTTCATGGCTCATGTGTTTAAACCAAACAAATATTTATTTCAAATAAATAAATAAAAATTAGATGACGAGAAGAATAGATTTCAGAGTTACTGACCTTTTTGTGCGCAGTCAACGGGGCGTCGTCAAGGTCTACTATTTACGGCCTCTACTCTGCTACCTCGAATAACCGTTCGAAATCAGAGTAAAAAAATTTGGCGAGTAAAAAGGTTTGAAGCCGCCAGCCCAAAGATGTGATTCTAATGAGTAAAAAAAATGAGAAAAATGGCGAGGAAAAGAGTATAAAAGCGGCTGGTCCAAAAGTTCCTCTATTTTGAAATTGCAAAATTGCAAATCAAATAGAGAAAGAGTTGGCCGAACTATGATTTTAGAAAATTAGTGAGTTTCAGAGAAGGAGGAGGGATAAATGGGCGGCTCTGAGCTTGTTTGAGGGGGTAAATGGGCGGCTCCGAGCTTCTCCACAATGGCCTCAAAATACCATTATTTATAATGAAAAACTAGGGCTTAATTTCTAGGTGGGATTCGAAATTCAAACGGCCATAAGAGTTGTTTCGAAAATCAAACCAAATCTCTGAGAAATCAGTCCTTCAGGCTTGGAGAATCAAAATTTCAGAAGTCTTTTTGGCTTCATATGTTGACTGACCGTTGAAGAAGAGAGAGAGATAAGTGTTTGAGAGAGGGAGAGATAGAGGGTGGGGAAAGAGGCGTTCTTTGCATGATATTGGTGCAACAAGTTTTGACTTGGAGATGGAGGAGTTTGGAATTTTTCTTAAAAGAAGGAAGGAAGAAGATGGACGACAGATTTTTTGCAGAAAGGAAGATAGGCGTAGATTTTAGGGATTAGGCTAATTGGGTTGGGTCTTGGTCTAGGTATTGGGCTTGAATTGGTCTCCTCTTTTCAAATTAATTTTATTGGGCTCTCATATCTTTTTAATTTGGGACTCTATATAAAAAAATATTTGGAACATATATAATATTAATAACAGTGCTAATATTACTAATACCAAAAATAATAATTTTTGTAATAATAACAATATATTCAACAATTATAATTATAATAAATAGTAGTAATAATAGTAATTAATAAAAATAGCGCATTAGATTATTAATGACTAGGGAGCGCCAGAAAATTCATTAGAATAAAGGAGGGACAAAATTGGATGTCAACAAGTGTGTTAGTTACCATTGTCAGTCTAGTATGGGTTCTCTCCTTCTTCATTGGGAACACAATCAAACCCAAGAAGCAAAACATGAAGACGAATGCTCTGCGATGGATGTGTCCCAAGGATGTAATAGAAAACTCATCATGGTAGGTACGGTATGATTTGTTGTGACCGTACCTTTCATACAAGTAGTCAAAAGGGATGTATGATTCCTTTAAGCATACCAGTTCTGTATTCTTCTTCAAACCCATCATTTTTAGGAAACCCTTGCCTGTGCATTTCTCAGGCATTAGAAAACCCGGGGTTTCCCAAACTAGATCAGCCAGTCCTCCTATTTCCTCTAGCAAAGGTGTCATTTCAATATCCCCAAAGCAGAACACGGCCCTTTCACAGTCCCAGAACAGGGTAACAACCTTTATTACTATGTTGTTAGGCTAGATTTCTAGGATATATGGTAGATTGCCCAAGTATTTTCTGACGAGAGCTTTGTCACTAGAGTGTAGATCTTCCTACCAACTCAGCAGTCTTGGGTGGATATTAGAGACCATGCCGAATCTGGGGACTTCGTGCCTCATAATTCTGCAAGGCAAACAAGGTTAGGCCTTTACCCCCACCAGAATCGACTATTTAATATCAACAATTAGCATGAAGCATTTAGTTCTCCAAATAAATGCACGGAACGTGATGACGTCCGTTTGGGTTTAGGAAACCCAGTGGACTTTGGACAAGGCTTTCTTAAAAGCTATTGTGCGGACAACACTTTAGCTTGGCTAGGTTTGACCATGATGCATGCAACAATATAACAGAGTAAGGTTTCTATGGGGTTTTAGACTAGTACCCTTGAGCGGACAACTCAAGGGGGAAAGGCACGGAACCGTTGACTGCACCACTGATCGACTAGTTTTACTACAAATAAGCCTTTTCGAATTTAGGGGTGATAATATAGGAAGAACGCAACCACTCATCAAGCGTTGATATAGTATTTGTTTGGCACGAGTGGAGTATGAATGTTGAGCATGGTTATGCAATAATAGCATTAAAAGCAGGTTGTCATGTATTTTCACGTTAAGAAAGCGGTAAATACAACAGTTATAATTTAAAGTGGTTGCAAAGGAAAATAAAGAAACATGTCAGTTTTATTTTTTGGAAAGGAATAAATACTTGAAAGAGATAAACAATTAATTGCACATAAAAGGGAAAGGAAAGGGTACAAATATCAAACAAAGCGTACTCAAACAAATTCACAAAGCGGTTTGTAACGGTAAAAACCTATAATCCTCAGCTGAGTCGCCATGTTGTCGCGCCCCCTTTTTCCTCGCGGAGTCTGGGTTTATGACATTGGTTGAGACAACTCGTTCCTTTTGGGAAAGGGGTTTTGCATTTTTTGAAGAGTCGCCACCTAACGGTTTTAAGGTGCGTTAGGGCACCTAAGGGGTTCATTTATAACTACGTTTGGTAACCAGAGATGGGTAAGGGATTGAAATTATCCTAAGGGGAAGGTGTTAGGCACCCCTCAGGATCCACAAATGTGGTTCTCGGCCAAACAATTTTATTGTGAATTTGTACAATTTTAGCAAATAAGTAAGGCTCAAATAATAGGGGATTTAAGTCTAAGTACACAGATGTTTGAAAACAATTAATGAAAAGGTGGATTTTGAAAAAAAGAATTATAATCTAAGCATGTAAAAGTAAAGGATATCCTAGGTTTTACAATATGGATCACCTCAATGCAAAACCCGGTATGACACTCCTCAAAGAGGGGCTACACGTAGTATTAGCGCGCCGGTCATCATATCCATATTCTACCCTTTCCCACCCCGTGAAGGTAACTAAAGCGCGTATTGGTCACAAACTCTATTGCATGTTGTTACCCGCCCCTTTCCTATTAGTCCTGGAGGATTTTAGGACTTCTATCCTATAAGGGAGGTGCTAGGCAGACCCTCAGGTTTGAAAGGTGAAAATGCTAAGGCGTCTTATAATAAACAAGTAGGACTACAAATAAAGGGAAGCATGGAAGGCAAGGTAAAGGATCAAATATTCCTCCACACACAGTACACATAAACAGCATGTCTCATACACAAATTAGGGGCAGTATTGCTAATTCAATACCATTCTTATGCATTAATAGTTAAGGTAGGTGTACTTAAGCGAGCATGAGATCCTGAAACATGATGTCTAATGCGCTGGTAGGAATTCAGAGTGATGCAGGATCCTGAACAGGATTTTTATATGCACAAATATTACAGCATTAAACATGACTTTCAGAATATGCAAAGATAGTATGCTCATTAGGTTGTTTATCCTAAAACGGGATTTCTAAATGCGCATGGCAGCATGGTTAGTGCATGAATAACAACTAATGTTGATTTGTTTACTCCAAGGCAGGATTATATTTTAGGATACACTGACGTGAACACAATCACGTAGTAGCAGTTTTTGTTGTTATTATTAATCCTATGAACAGGATTTCTAAGTGATTTTCAAAATAGATAGACATGAGCAGGATATGATAGCCATTTTTTTGTTGTTGTTTATTCACCCTATAGACAGGATTTCTACGCGTGATGAGATGCTTAATACTTAAGTGACATGATATGCATGGCATGTTGCACATGTTGTACCTAAACATGGTTGCTATTGCACATATGGAAAGTAAACCTAGAAACACGATCACTACCCTTTACTTATACTACAGCATGCATATCCCCACCCATTTTCACTATCCACCCCATAATTGTTCTTTACAAAATATTATTACAAGCCTTTGAATCTGAATTACATAACCAAAAGAAAAAGAAAAAGTTAACTATAGGGAGCCTTCATAATAGGCCCAAGATCTCCAGAAGTTCTCAATGCCATCATTGCTTCACAGCCTTTCACATGATCAGGGTGTGTCAGAGTTCCCTAAGGACCTCAAAGGATCCCGGGCAGTGCTCACACCCAGATTTTCATAGCCAAGAGAGAGTAAGTGTGTCGCGCCCCCCTTTTTCCTCGCGGAGATCGGGTTCGAGACATTTTGGGTTGAGATAACTCTTTCCTTTTGGGAAGGGGTTTGCATTTTTTTAGAGTCGCCACCTAACGATTTTAAAGGTGCGTTAGGGCACCTAAGGGGTTCATTTACAACTACGTTGTTAACCAGAGATAGGTTAAGGGCTTGATATTATCCTAAGGGGAAGGTGTTAGGCACCCCTCAGGATCCACAAGTGTGGTTCCCGGCCAAATAGCTTTTGTGAATTTGTACGATTTAGCAAACAAACAAATAAAGGCTCAAATAAGAGGGGGTTTAAGTCCTTAAGCATACAAGGTGTTGAAATAATTAGAGAAGAGCTAAGTTTTGAAAAAAATAGTTTCAGTCTAAACATGTAAAGAGGATATCCTAGGTTTGTGATAATATGGATCACATCAATGCAATACCCGGTATGACACTCCTTAAAGAGAGGCTACACGTGGTATTAACGCATCGGTCATCATGTCCTTATTCTACCCTTTCCCACCTCGTGAAGGTAACTAAAGTGCGTGTTGGTCACGAACTCTATTGCGTGATGTTACCCACCGCTTCCTATTAGTCCTGGAGGAGGTTAGGACTACTATCCTAAAAGGGAGGTACTAGGAAGACCCTCAGGTTTTAAAGGTAAAATTCTAGGGCGACAGACAAAAGCATATAGGACTGCAGTTAATGGGAACATAGAAAAAAGCAAGTAAAGGCTTCAAGTTTACCTCCACAAGTAAAGCAATTAGTCAGCACGACTCAAACACAGTTAAGGGCAGTATTTAAGTTCAGGATCCTAAGACATGGTGTCTAAGTGAGTTTAGAATATAAACAGATATGTAGACCTATTTTATTACTCAGAAAAGGGTCATAATCAATTTGCCTACTGGTTTTAGCATGCTGGTAATTAAACATGATCCCAAAGATAGATCTGGTTTTATTTCTCGTAATTGATTACCTAAGGCTTGCCTATGTGTAAAATAACATGCAACAATTGTACAGATTTGTTAAGGATTCCAGATTATCATCCTAATAGCATGTGATTCTAAGTGTGCGCAAAGGACTAATCGACATTTTATTTAGAACATGGGACTGTTTCAGACATGTGTTTAAACTAAGTATGTAATGAGATCCTACAAACATGATATCTAACATGTGTAGACAGAGATGCAGTATGCAGAATTCCTAGTCAGGATTTTCTAAGTGCATAAAATCACAGTATTTTGAACATACTTTTCAAAAGATGCAGCAAATATGAGAATGACTGATTTAGTAGCAGATTGTTACCCTAAGCAGGATTTCTAGGTGTACCACAGGGTTATTGCATTATTTCACAGCTTCAGGAACATCATAAGTGAAAGATTTTAACCGTTGTTTTCCTAGAACAGGATCTCTATGTGTGGTAAATCATGATTGTAGATTTGTTAACACAATTATTCCAATTACGTTTTCAGAATCACATGATAGCAGTTTTTCATTGTTATTAATGATCCTATGAACAGGATTTTCTAAGTGAGGATGCTATGATGAAAGAAAAGCAGATGTATCAACGTAAGTGACAAAATGCATGGCATGCTTGATCCCTAGACATGGTTACTACTGCGCACATAGGGAAAATAAACCTAGAGAAACATGATATCTACCCATACTTATACTATAGCATGCATACCCCACCCATTTTCACTATCCAGCCCCAGAGTAGTATTTACAAATTAGTACAAGTCTTTGAATATGAATTACATAATTAAAAATAGGAAAAGGAAGAAGTTAACTATAGGGAGCCTCCCATAGTAGGCCCAAGTTTCCACATTCTCAATGCCATTGGTTCACAACCTTTCACATGATCCAGGTGTATCAAAGTTCCCTAAGGATCTCAAGGGATCCCGGGCAGTGCTCACACCCAAATCTCATAGCCAAGATGGAGTAAGTGCAGTGTGGAAAGGCCAGCTCTTGTGTGTCAAAGTTCAGAGGGAGCTCAAGGGTCCCAAAGCAATGCTCACACAAGAGGGGCAGAACCTAATGTCTAAGAATATAGTGAAAGTGCTCATAGTGTTGGGGAGTTTGAGTAAGAACAGTTTTAAAATAATTTTTTGAGAAAAGAGAGAGGTTTTAGTGAAAATAGCTTGAAAAGGGTACGGCAATAGCACAACCAACATATTCAAACAGCACACACAGAACAATAAACAGGAACTACGACAAGTTCAGCAACCACAAGGAGGGAGATGAGGGATTGGGGACAAATATGAAGCACATGGGAACAGGCTTATACACAAGTAGACCTCAGAAAAAGAGTATTACGGGACTTAAACTATCATAGCATAGTCATTCACAAGGATTCATGTCAGGATTGAAATAGCATCAAGTTGAGGGGTGCTAGAGTACATACTATGTTCAGAACTACATGCTTATCATCTATTGGGGTCAGGGGATAGGGCAGAAGTTTTAATGGAACATATAGAAAAGTAATGGACATGTTGAACTAGAGAGTAAACATATAGATAGTTTAATAAATAGGCATGCTAATTGCAGGGTAAGCAACAAAACCATAAGTAGACATATAATAGGAACAAAAGGAACTGTAACACAGACTGAAGCATGTTGTTTTGGAAACTTTAAAAATAAACTGAGAACATACCAGTTAGATGATGAAGTAAGTGCAGAGTAAGGAAGCAATAGGGTATAGAGAAGGAGAGCAACAATGTATGGAACAATGGAGACCAATAGAGAAGTAGTGCAAACAGAGCAGTGATACAGCAGAGCAAGTAGAGCAGTAGTGTTACTCAGTCTTGGCTTTTAGCCGACTGAGTAGCAAGTAAATAACAAGAGAGAAAGAAAAGTTCAGAACAGAGTATGCTTGTGTGTGAGAGGGAGAGCTTGAATTGTCCGTTGTCTAAAGAAAGAGTGAAGTATTTATAGCTTTTCAAAACGAGTAAAAAATAAGGTAACAAGTACCGATTAATCAATCAATGGAAATCATATTCAATTAGAATCAATCACAGACCTGGACTCCCTTTAATTAGGGAGTCCTAGTTCAAACGGTCATACTTGATGTCACATAAGGAAAAATCAATCATGAACTAGGTGTTACTATAATAAGAGTAGTAAAGCACATAGCATGTGATAAAGGCCAAATACATAATTTTCACATAAGGAAAATATGTACTGATTATTTGATAGCATATTGAAGCACACAAATAAGGTAAGATACAATAAAATTTAAAGAAATCGGTCACAAGAATCACGGATGGGACTAAAATCACAGGGAATCAGTTCTAATTAAGGAAAGCATCTCAAAAATAAGGAAACGATTCGAAGAATCAGTACAGAATTACAAGGAGAATACACAAAGTCACATATTCCAGGAAAATATCACAGCTCGGAGGGAGATACATAAAATCAGTAAAGAATCTTATGTAAACAGTCAATAAACAACTAATTAGACTAATTAGACGATAAATAGCACATATTGAACAAAATTAAGGAAACCCTAAGCAAATAGTTAGAGGAACAGTAAAGAATCAGAACCCTAACAACAAATTAGAGCAATGAGCACTAGAATACATAGAGCACGCATGAAAACATCGGATATTCATGAGGAACATATACAAATACGGATTAATCGAACCTATTGTCAGAGACAACCTAAAAATTAGGGCTTCTAGCATAATAAGTCAAGTAGCAAGAAAAAAATAAGAGAATCGTTCAAAACATAGTAGAAAGTACTTAAAAATCAGAAGAAGAATCATTTTTAAGAAAACCCTAGTTTTAAGTAATGAAGAAATTGTTTGAAAACAAGGAGATTTCTTGAAGAAAACATGTAAAAAACCTCGAAATACACATAGATCTGTCACAGACCTAGACAGGTCAGAAGGTTCGAAGTTAGGGTTTCTAGAAGAACCCAAAGAAGAAGAAACTCAGAGATATTATCGGTATTTGGCCGGAAAGGGGTAGATAATACTCAACCAGCCGTAGATGGCCGGAGAAAAAGCATGAGACCGGAGAGATAAGTTGAAACGCCTCCAATTCACTTGAGAGCCTTGAACGGTGACACAAATGTAAGGGATGGAGACATAAGGACGGCAGGAGGTGAGACCTTCAACGTTTCCGGCGAGGAGATGGCCGGAGGAGATGAACGGACCTCATCGGAGGTGAAGAGACCAGAAGTCTCTAGAGAGAACTAGAGAGATAGAGAGATAGAGAGATAGTGTGAGAGGAGTGAAATGAGGAGGGGGGTAGTCGCAAGTCTAATTAAGGTAGGGATTAATCTGGTCCGTTGATCAGAAATGATCAACGGTCCAGATTAAAAGGGAATTGGGTCGGGTAGGCTTATAGGTTGGGCCTGGGTATTGGGCTGGTTTTAATTGGGTTGGGGGTTAAATTGAATAAGGCTGAAATTGAAATGGCTACTTGTTAAATACCCACTAAAAATAGATAAATAATTAATAAAAAAAATAGCTAATAATCATATAAAAAATGAAATTGAGGCTAAATTAATAAAATTAAGGTAATTATCTAATATTAAAATATAAAATGGCTAATTAGTGATTTAAAATGGTACAAATGTACAATTAGGCTATAATTGTAAAATTACTGTAATTATATTAAATAATGCCATTTTGGCAAATTTATGGAATAATTAAATCCTAATAAGATTTAAAATGATGTATTGAGCCGGGAAATATTTTGAAATTATTTATAACATAATTTATGAATAATTATTGAACATAAAGTACTGAATAAATTGGGAAAGAAAATTAATAACAAAATGGAAAATCATGGAAACTACCAGTTATTATAAAAAGTGATTTTGAAGGTATATATGCAAATTTTAAACATTGTTTGAGGAAAAATTTGGTATCAACAAAGTGCAGTGTGGAAAGGTCAGCTCTTGTGTGTCAAAGTTCAGAGAGAGCTCAAGGGTCCCTAAGCAATGCTCACACAAAAGGGGTAGAACCTAATATCTAAGAGTATAGTGAGAGTGTTTGATGCAGTTTGAAAAGGTTTAAGCAAGAAAAACAGTATTGGATTGATTCACTAAATAAAGTAGTTCTATGAAAAATAGGAATCGATGAGTAGTAAAACAACTTTTGAAAACAGTGTGAACCCTTGTGAGAAACCAGCAAACAATTTAAACAGGTTCAGCATCATTCAAACACAGATTTCACTCAGGGATGGGGACACATAGAACACACATGGTGAAACATATAACGACAGAAGCACAGAAGCTTTTCAAGAGTTTATAGGATTAAGGAATTACTCATACAGCTAATAGTACAGACATAAGACATGGATTTGAGAACAGACAGGTGAGAACATAGTTATACTAGACAAGATTAAACACAGAATAGGAATTACTTAGAGATCTTAGGCAACTTAGCAAGCAGATTAAACCAGAAACTCTATAAACCAATTAGGCAAACAATCAAACATGGAACAAGATCAGGTTGAGGCATCCTAGGGAAAGCAGCAGGAAGATCCTTAGTCATGCAAGTTATAAAGTTAAACAGGATAGAATTAAACAGGGTAGTCCAGGCATGCTAGGTGAAACAATAAGTTAAACATACTAACTACACATTAAACAACCAAATAGTAGGCAGGAACAAGATTGGAAATCATTGAATTGAAGCAATAACATAACACATAGAGTTTTAGGACTTGAAATTGAATCATGACATACCAGTTAAGGAGATAAAAACACAGAATATAGGGCTGTTGTGGTGCAATAACTAGCCTTGGCTTCCAGCCAGCTAGTTCAAGGAGAGTAGCAAGTAACAAGAAAGAGCAGAAAGCTTTTAAATGTAAGAGAGTTAATGAACTAATGTCTGTCTCCAAAAGTAAGAGTAGAGGAGAGTATATATAGCAGTTGAGAGTTAACAGAATAAGGTAAAAAATGAATCATGTATCAATTAAGGAAATTTACAGAATCAGTCATACATAAAATCAGCAAGGTCTCCCATAATAAAGGGGTAATCAATCAACGGTAAAGAGTAGGACAGTGTTTAAGGAAAGAAATCAAATAAGACTTAGGTACGGAGTAGGTAATTAGGGGTAAATAAACAAGAGTTTAATTAAGGAAACAATTAATAAGAATCAGCAAGTGTCAAAGTTAATCAGAAATAAGGCAAGAAATAATTAAAAGGTGTAAAAATAGGGAAATAATTGAGAAATCAGCACATAAGTATCAATATAGCAAATCAGTGAATCGAAAATTCAAAACAACACTGATTTAAGGAGAAAATATAGGTTTCCCATGAATAAACACACAGACTAAATATAGACACATAGAATCAGTTGGGAAATCGAACCAGGAACCCTAGTAAAGGCACATTAGGGTAAAATCACAAGATGTTCAAATTAAACGAATAAGAAATCATGTGAATTAAACACAGAGCGAAATCATGTAGCAAATAACACGGGCAAACTTCAGAATCCAAACAAAATGCCACAAATTGAGGGTTTTAGCATAAACTAGTTAGGGTTGAGGTAAACTCAACATAATCAGTTGAAAACACATAAGAATAGGATTAAACACCTAAAAGATCAGAAAACGTTTGAAGAAAAAGGTTTTCAAGAAACCCTAGTTTTAGGAGAATGAAACATCGTTCAAAAATCAGAAGTTTTCATAAGAAAACACATGAAATGGGTTTAGCTCGTCTCAAATCTGTAAGATCTGAGAAGTTTAAGAGACAAAATTAGGGTTTCGATTAACCCAGAGATGAGAATACCGGCTTAGGAACCACAGGTTTAGCCGAAAAATAGGAAGATCTTACTGGATTCGAGCCATGGTGGCCTGAGATAAGTAAGAACAGGCCAAAGGTGTGAGATTACGGACCCTGGTCCCTTGAGGGCGTTAGAGACAACAATACCGGCGTAAGGGAGCCATGAGAGGCTTGAGGGTGGTGCGGATCCACCATAAAGGCCGGCAAGGCAACGGCCAGTGAGAACCATGGCGGTTCTAGCAGAGAGCATTTGAGAGAGATGAGAGAAGAGGTCGGAGGAGAGAATTAGAGAGAATGAGAGGAGGGAATGAGGGTTTGGGGGGTAGGTCATTAGGATTAAATTAGGAAAGGGGGGATCTGGACTGTTGATTAAGATCGATCAACGGTCCAGATTGGACAAGGGATTGGGTCGGGTAGGATTTATGTGGATTGGGCTTGGGTTTGGGCCGTTTTAATTGGGTTGTGGTCTGATATAATTAGGCTACAATTTAAAATAAAGAATGGCTATTTGTTAAATACCCATTAAAATTAGATAAATAATTAATAAAAATAGCTGATAATTATATAAAATGAAATAGGTGAAATTAAAGTGATTAACAAGTATTTAAAATATAAAATGACTAATTATTGAATTGAACTAGCATACAATGTATAATTAGGCTATAATTGCAAGGTTATTGTAGTTATAGCCAAATAATGCCAAATTGGCTAATTTGTGAAATAAATAAATCCTAATAGGATTAAAAAGATATATTAAGCTAAGAAATATTTTGAAATTATTTATAATATAATTTATGAATAATTATTGAATATAAAGTACTAAATAAATTGGAAAGGGATATAATAAAAATATGGAAAATTATGGAAAAATACCAGTTATTATAAAAAGTGATTGTGAAGGTATATATGCAAATGTTTAAAATAGTTTGAGGAAAAATTGAGTATCAACAATGTTCCCTAGGGGTCGATGTTAAAGCGCACCAAAGTATCCATCACTAGAGAAAAACGGACTCGAGATTACGTGCCAGAAGGAACCTTGTCTTTCAATGATGAGGACGGTGAAGGCATCATGCAACCACACAATGATGCACTGCTAATATCTATACTCGTAAATAAATCTTGAGTTAAGCGTGTGTTAATTGATCTAGGTAGCTCGGCCAATATCATCATATCGAGAGTAGTAGAGCAGCTGGGTCTGCAAGATCAAATTGTGCCTGCAGTGCGAGTTGTAAACGGATTCAATATGGCGTGCGAGACCACTAAAGAGGAGATAACACTACCGGTGAAAATCGCCGAAACCATTCAGGAAGCAAAATTCTACGTGATCGAAGGAGATATGAGATACAACGCTCTGTTAGGGAGGCCATGGATTCACAACATGAGGGAAGTACCCTCAACACTGCACCGGGTGTTGAAATTCCCAAATCCATGAGTGATTAAAACATTTTACAGAGAACAACCGGCCGCACATGAGATGTTCCCAGTCAACGAGGTGGTCCCGATATCCGCACTTTCTACACTAAAGGATTCGAGTTCAGTCGATAAAGGATGGACCAAATAGTAATCACTAACACTGGCCCCAGCCGAACCGGAGAAGCATGGGACAAATGAGGACGACGACTACGGAATTCCCAGATCCTTCATAGTCCCCGACGATTTTGACGCCAACAAATCAACGGTCGAAGAACTAGAACAAGTCATATTGATCGAGCACCTACCTGATTGTAAGGTATACCTGGGCACGGGGTTAAATCACGAGCTCAGGAAAAAACTCATTAAATTCCCTATGGCTAACATAGATTATTTTGCTTGGTCCCACCTCGACATGACAATGATCCCACCGGAGATAACTACCCATAAGCTGAGCCTGGATCCAAAATTCCACCAGGTCAAATAGGAAAGGAGGCCCCAGTCCGAAGTTAAGCATGCATTCATCAAAGACGAGGTATCTAAACTCCTTAAAACAGGGTCCGTCCGAGAGGTTAATACCCATATTGGTTAGAAAACGTAGTGGTAGTTCCTAACAAAGGGAATAAATTAAGAATATGTGTAGAATACAAAGACCTAAATAAGGCTTTCCCCAAGGACTCTTTCCCTCTAGCCAACATTGATCGCATGATCGATGCGACGGTCGGCCACGAGATCCTCATCTTTATCGATGCCTATTCCGAGTACAACCAAATTCGGATGAACTCGGGCGACCAAGAAAAAATTGTCCTTCATCACTAAGTACGGCACCTACTGTTATAACATAATTCTATTCGGACTAAAAAAATGTTGTTGCCACTTACCAACGGCTAGTAAATCGAATGTTCGAAGTACAAATAGGAAAAGGAGGTTTACATTGGCGATATGTTAGTTAAGTCCCTGTGAGGAGAAACCATTTGAAACATTTGCAGGAAACCTTCAACATACTGAAGAAATACAATATGAAGTTGAACTCGGAGAAATGCGCATTCAGAGTCAGGTCCGAGTAATTTCTCGGATTCATGGTGTCTAATCGAGGGATCGAGATCAATCCCCATAAAATCAAGGCCATAGAAGACATTACCGTGGTGGAAATTTCAAGGTCGTTCAAAGGTTATCCGGGCGCATAGCCGCGTTAGGCCGCTTCATTTCAAAGTCCTCCGATAAGAGCAGTCGGTTCTTCTCGTTATTGAAGAAGAAGAAGAATTTCTCGTGGACCCTGGAGTGTTAACAAGCCTTGGAAGAACTCAAGAGGTACCATTCGAGCACGCCTTTGATCCATACTCTGAAGGCAGATGAACAGTTGTACATGTACCTGGCGGTATTCGAGATAGCGATAAGTGGACACCTAGTACAGGAAGAGGAAGGTACGCAATTTCCTATCTACTATGTTAGCAGGATTCTAGGTGAGGTCAAAACTAGGTGTCCTCGCATGTAAAAATTGGCGCTCGCTTTGCTAAGCGCCTCTAGGAAGTTAAAACCGTATTTTCAATGCCATCCAAGAATACGTACCCGTTGAGGAACATAATTCATAAGCCCAAACTCTCGGTACGATTGGCCAAATGGGTCGTGGAAATCAGCGGGTACGATATCGAATGTCGACCCTGAACTAGCACCAAATCTCAAATTTTGGCAGACTTTGTGGACAAATTCACGCCGGCCCTAATTCCAGAAGTCGAGAAGGATTTGTTGTTGAATTCAGGGACCTCCTCCGGAATCTGGACTCTCTTTACGGACGATGCCTCGAACTCAAAGGGATACGGGCTTGGTATCGTGTTGAAGCCACCGAAGGGTAATGTAGTTAGACAATCTATTAGAACTGTAAAATTGACTAACAACGAGGCCGAGTATGAGGCAATGATTGCATGTCTTGAACTGGAGAAAAGCCTGGGGGCCGAGGTAATCGAAGCTAAGTGCTATTCCCTCCTTGTGGTTAGCCAGGTCAATGGAACGTTCAGAAGTCAATGAAAAATGGATGTGAAGGTACCTGCATAAGCTACAGGTGACGTTACACCGGTTAAAAGAATGGACTTTGCAACATGTACCTTCAGATCAAAATAGTGAGGCCGATGCTCTTGCAAACTTGGGAACATCGGTCGACGATGATGAATTCAACTCGGGGACAGTCGTACAACTCATGAAATCGGTAGTGGAAGAAGGCCACGCCGAGATAAATTCGACAAGCTTAACCTATGACTGGAGAAACAAATATATAGATTACCTGAAGACTAGAAAACTGCCCTCGGATCCTAAAAAATCGTGATCTCTGCGTACAAATGCGACCCGGTTCAGCTTGTCTGAAGACGGTAACCTATTCAGCAGAACATTTGATGCCCACTCGCCATATGTCTAGGACCGGGAGATACCGAGTATGTTTTGAGAGAATTTCATAAAGGCACCTGCAGGAACCATTCGAGTGCTGAATCATTGGTTCGTAAGATAATTAGAGTTGGATACTACTGGATCGACATGGAAAAAGACGCAAAGGAGTTCATACGAAATTGTGATGGATGTCAGAGGCATGCACTAATGATTCATCACCCCATGGAGCTACTACATTCGGTCTTATAACTCTGGCCATTCATGAAATGGGGAATAGACATCGTTGGTCCCCTGCCATTGGCACCCGATAAGGCTCAATTTATATTATTTATGACTGACTATTTTTCTAAATGGGTGAAAAGCCAGGTATTTGAGAATGTCAGGGAGAAGGATGTTATTGATTTCATTTGGGACATAATATGCTGGTTCGGAATATCGGCCAAGATCGTGTGCGACATTGGTAAGCAATTCATCGACAGCAAAGTGAGCAAGTTTTTCGAGGACCAAAAGATTAAAAGGATTCTATCAACACCCGATCACCCTAGTGAGAACGTGCAAGTGGATTCCACGAACAAAACCATACTCCAAAACCTCAAAAAGAGGTTGGACGACGCCAAAGGAAAATGGAAGGAAATTTTGCCCGAAGTCCTATGGGCATATCAAACGGCCTCAAAATCTAGCACTAGGGCCACCTCGCTCTCGTTGGTCTACGGTGCCGAAGCTTTAATACCAATTGAAGTAGGAGAACCGAGTATCAGGTTCTGATATGCGACCGAAGATTCAACGATGAGGCCATGAGTACTAGCCTAGAAATGTTAGACGAGAGGCGTGAAGCTTCCCTCGTCCGGTTGGCCGCCCAAAAATAACAGATTGAGAGGTATTACTATTGAAGATCAAACCTCCGACATTTCAATATCGGAGACTTGGTATTGAGAAAGGTGACACCAAATACCCAGAACCTGAAGGAAGGGAATCTAGGACCCAATTAGGGAGGTGCATATCGAATTATCGAGATCACCGGCAAAGGATCATACAAGCTCGAAGCAAAGAACAGTGAGCGACTACCGAACAACTGGAACGTAACCCACTTAAGATGATACTACTGATAAGGTACGAACCCATTCATTTCATTTCTTTACATACATTACGGATTGGACTAACACTTGCAGATAATGGTCAAGGAATGATGCAACTTTTAGGCCTGAAAGAACGCGTTGCACTCTTTTTCCCTTGAACCGGTTTTGTCCCAAATGGGTTTTCCAGCAAGGTTTCTAACGAGGAAATAGTGGGTCGTGCTAACTTATAATTGAAGACAGACTATAGAGTGGAGTCAAGGATCACATTGACAGTATCTGATCCTTCTCTATGATCGGCATTGAATACTAGGGGCCATCACCCTCAGATAATGATTTTAGCAAGGTAAGAAACATTGTGCTCGAACAGTCTGGGATCAGTGGATTGGATTTATTTTAAGGGTCAAACGGTCAAATGAATTGTGCCCACATAGACCACTCAAGCCATATCACGAAGCTTGTACACATTTGCAACCTTGTATGTTGCGCACAAAAATGAAAGAAAGTTTCTACCTTGCAAATAAATATTTTGTCTCATAAAAACTATTACATTTCTGTTCCTTAAAGACATCGAGCCCAAGGTATCCAAGATATCACCCTGACTGGGGGGTTTTCATCCAAGGAAAGCTCAGACAGCTCAATCTACTGAAGCCCGGGGGAACAAAACCTGTTAGGCAGTGCCCGAACATTAAAGACTACGACCATCCCCAATCTGGGACTGTTGTCCTGGGAAAGACCAGATGTCTCAGGTATCGAATCCTGGGGTAATAAGACCATTGGAAACACCCGAACATGAAAGGCTACGGCCATCCTAGAATGGCTCAGAGACGTCCGAGATCCGTAACCAAAACAAAAGGCCTTCAAAATTTCTAAATTGGTTCAAAGGTTACCCTCGACAAAATTATAACCTAAAAACTTCTAAGTAAGCACTATGGGGAAAGATTTCGGTCATGACAAGCCCCCGTGAGTCTTAACCAAAATTACATAAAAATGCGTATTGTTTGAACCTCCGAACAACAACTTATTATTGCGTGCTAAGGCATCCAGATCTTTGCAATCGTAAAGAAAAAGCGAAAAAGAAAAAACTTGAAAATTGTCAAAGGGAATAAAGAGCCTTGTATATATACATAAATTTTTACAAAGGCCAAACAAAAAAAAAAACAAAAACAAGGAAAATCTACAAGGAACCTAAGAAGCCTGATCTTCGTCGGAGCCCACCTTATCACCGGGACCATCGGGGTCTTCTCTGTCCTCGGATCCACCCGAACCCTCAGAGTCTTCCTCGTCCTCAGGGTACACCAACTTCTTTGCCTCGACATCGAGCCTCTTAGCATTTTTGATCTCGGACGATAAATCAAAGCTTCGGGCACGAACCTCCTTGAGAGCCTCCCTTCAGGAATGCCACTTCACATATTCGACAATGGCTTTCAGGCGGTCCTAGGATACCTCGGCATCAGCTTTGTATTGGGCCACCATCTCTTCAGCATCGGCCCTAGATATTTCCGCCATTAACTTGTCTTCTTCAAGCTCCTTGGAAAGGGTATCCCGTTCGGCAACGGCCGAGCCCAGTTAAGACTAGAGGTCTTTGATTTTTTGGAACCGGGCCTCAGGTTTCTCCCTCACCGCTCGAAGTTGGTCTTCCAATCGATCTATTTTCCCTTCCACTCTTCGGTCATGGCCTTGACCTCGTCCATCTCATCCCGGAGCTGGTCGACCCAATCAACCTTATGCTGAACCTACGGATTCAGGTCGTTAGTCACCGTGTCAAGCTCATCATCACTAACTTCAAAGATTTCTACATTTTCCACCAGGCCAGCGTGTTCTTTCTGAGTCGCATCCAACTCGGCTCGAAGGCTCTTGACTTCTCCTTCATGTTGCTCGTTGAGAAGCTTATAGATGTCTCTCTTCTCATCAAGCTCTTTGACTTCGGCCTCAAGTTGGCTTACCTCATCCCGGTACCTGAGGAAGGTTCCATGGTGAAGCACTGAGGGCCTGCAAATATGAGAAGAGATATTAGAATCATCAAAAACTAAAGTTGAAAAATAAAAAGGTTTGGTAAGTCCTTACCCGATTTAGCGCCTGTTGTGCTTCGTTGAACAATCATGGCGCATCGAATTCATTTATTTTTGCCTAGTCTTCATCGGTTACCAGGCAACAGAGGTAGTTAGCTACCCCGACGGGGGCATAAAGAACCCTGGCATCCTCCGGGATGGTGATAATTATTGATCGCTTCCGGCCACGATCCGTGCTCGGAGCAAGAAACTGGCTGATCAACCTCGGTCTCAAGTTTGGGCCTCCAAGGATGGACTTTTCCTCGGCACCTATAAGTCACCCAATCCGGTTAAGTCCTCCAGGGCAGATGAGTCTACACCGTCAAAGAAGCATCGGAGGGGATCATCCTCTCCATGGACCCCCTCATCAGATGGATCCTTCGTCGTTCGGGCTTCATCGAACATTGATTCTATGAACAAAGGCGATCCCAAAATATCTATAACACCGGTCGGGGAAGATCCATTATCTCGAGAGTTCTCGACCCTTACTTCGGTATAAGCCTCACGAACATAAAGGGGATTAGCTTCCGTCGTTTCCACCTCGGCTGCCATCCGTTCCTCGGGAACGGATGGATCGGAGGCCAGAAATAGGCCATCCTTCTCGGGCTCTTCCCTCAACCGGTAAAATGAATATGAGTCAGGGACTCGGGAGCTAGAGCATTCCTTTGGCTTACGAGCCAATTTTCTCCTCGGTTTCTTCTTTTCCCGAGATTAGGGAACTCGGGGCCCTCTTCCTTTTCTTCTCTCCTGCTGTGATTCCAGGCTGCGCCGAAGCAGAAGGATCAGCGGGCAGGTCCTCGCATCCTGCCAAGGGCTGGAGTTCGATGGTCTTGGGCAATCCTGCAAAAGAGTAGAGTCAATGAGAACATAAGTTCTGAAAAAGAACGTCTAAAACTGCTTATTTGGAGAGAAAGATCTTACCATGAGAATGGGTTTCCCAGCGTCCCTTCGAGAGCTCGCACCATGGGCGTTCGGCATAAGGCATCTGCGAACAAATGCCATTGATCCACTCCTTGAGCAGAGGGATGTCGTTTGGAACTCTAGAAAGGGATGCACCACAGCAAACACCAGTGAGAAAAGGGAAGATAAAACATAAAATCGACATTAGGAAGGAGGTGTACTTACGTGATACGTTCCACTTCTCGGGAAACGGCCTCCACTCGGCGGGTATTCGGTCGGCGGTCATTACCCGGACAACGCGTCCTTGCCAATCGCGATCCCAATCCTCGTCGATGCTTGAAAATGGGGCTTTGCTGGCCCGACGTACAAGCTTTATCAGCCCCTCCCCCTCCCCAGACGCTTCGGTGAATGTATAAGCAGAGCAAATGATCGATGGTGAACGTACACGAATCGATTTTATTCACAAATAATCAGAGGAGGATCACGATCCTCCGCAATGATGGGTGAATCGGAGCGGCCCCAGCCAGAGCGGACTTCTCGAGGACGACCACATCAGGGGCGGTCTCCTTGGCCTCAATGGTCGGCCGTGAAGAAGAAGGAGCATCTTTATAGGGAACAATTTTGGAAGGCTTTGCCATTTCTTTTACCTGGTTAAAAGAGTTTTAAACTATGAAGGAGAATGAAGAGATGAGGGATGAGAACTTGCTAATAAAAACAAGCACGCTAGCTTAAACAAGGGGTAAAAAAAAGGTTGTAACTTGGAGAACGAAGGTAAGAATATTGAGGGATAAAAGAAGATTGTAATATCTTGAAGGATCGAAGGTAGAAGCTTAGTCCAAAGTAAAAAATGAACGAAGGAAGGCGTATTTATAGAGGCTTGGCGCCGCTTCACATTCAAGAACGACCTACCGACGGCTGACACATGTTAGGGGTCATTATGACGCGACTGGCGGGAAATTTTGGTTTCTTTATCGTTTTGTGTCTCAACGTGTTGAAGAAAAGATCGAAGAACTCATGTCGTTCCTCGTCGTTTCCGTAAAACTTGCTCTCCGAGAAACGAGGGGACTATCTGTATACAGGTAAAAATCGGACCCATAAGACGGCCCGATTACCGATAAAATAAATCGGGCAAGGAACGCGATGACAAGGAACCGAAACCGAATAAAGGATTCGGCAAGTCAGGAACCGGGGGCACGACGCCTGCCCTCGAGTGTATCGAGGCCATGACCTTGGGATCGATCCAAATCCCTAAAGACTTCAGTGAGCATTATAAGTCAACCGAACACGATTAATGGATGTCTGTAATATCCGTGACCAACCAGGTATCACGATGCAGATCGCGGCACGTACCAACAGGAATCCAATAATTAGTTAAACGGAAGATTTTTGACTTTATTGAAATTGTACCTAGAGTAGGATTCCCCTACTATATGACGGGGTTTGACTATTCATTAACACATTATACCTCGCATCTCAAAGCAATATACTATCATTTTCACTGTTATTCATAACTCTTATTCTCGTTCACTAGTACTAGCCATTGTGAATCCGGATCGAGGGAGGAAATTTCATCAAGGTTGGGATTATCCTCCTCGCGTATTTTGAATTTATTATATCTTTATTTTCTTATTGTAACGCATTTTATCATTTGTATTGAATTAATCCATGTTTCCTTAAAACCACTTACAAAGTTAATAGTTATCTATTTTTTAGGGTAAACACAATTAATAGTGAGATAAAATTGAAAAAAGTATGATTAATTGTTTATTTGTTTTTGTAAAATGAAAAGTATTTTGAAATATCTATTTATGAAAAATATGATAACTAAATAAGAATGGAGGAAATATTTATTAGTTCGGTTGATGAGCCCTAATATGCATAATTGGTGGTCCCGAATTTAACTGTCAATCCCGTTGTTAAATATAAATAATAACTTAATTATGGTACTTGTATAATACTTGTAAATTGAGGTTCTGACATAATTGGTCGTGCGGCACAAACTTAAGACTACCGCTAGCCTATTATATTTGATTGCAAGTTATAGCCAAAAATTTATTGCATTGGCTACAATAAAACATTCTCTAATCCACCTTATCTTTTTCATTCTGCCTCTTTGCTACGTCCAGATCCACCATCCAAACAATTATTATAACCTATCATAAATATTTGTCTTTGCTTTCTCAATTTGATAGTTCCTGTAGTAGGATTGATACAGTCAGACCTCTCTATAATAGAATCCTTATATAACAACACTTCTCTATAAAAGTCAAGCTTTTTCCGAACCGTTTTTCATGTTATATTATAAGATATGTTCTCTATAACAGCACTTCGCTATAACACCCAGAAATATTCAGAACAAATGAAGTTGTTATAGAGAGATTTGACTGTATTACATGCACTTAATAGATTTTATTTTTAGTCAAGATATGATTATACAGGAAACAAAAATTCACTATACATGGCAGGGCGTTTTACAGTACATTACTCCATTGATAATGAAAATTTTTAGTTGCCAAAAATAATAATCAATTTTCTGTTTTTTGCTTGTTTTGCATCTTTCGTTCTAAGAATTGTGGAGTATACCCCATTTTTTTTAGAAACTGAAACTTTTATTTATATAATACTACGTAAGTTCAAACATAGGATCTGTGGAGTATACTCCATTTGTTACAATTCCTAGATACACTATCAGACAATAAATAATTAAAATCACAGTAAGACGCATCATATCAATTATGTAATGGCTGTTTTACAAACTTGTAGTCATTCAATATACAAAAACGACTATCATTATACAAAAACATATACAAATAGATTGTTACAATACAAAAATATACAAAATAGACTGGCACTATACAATTTATATACTAAATAAACTGTCACTATACAAATAATATTCAAAATAGATGTAACAATAAAAAAATATACACAAAAAAGATAGTCACTATACAAAAAAATATACTAAATAGATGTCATTATATAAAATATATACAAAAAAGACTGTCACTATACAAAAAATATATAAAATGGATGTCACTATACAAAATAGACTGTCATTGTACAACTTATATACTATAGATTGTCACTATAAAAAATATACTAAATACACTGTCACTATACAAAATATATACAAAAT
This sequence comes from Nicotiana undulata, assembly GCA_005239495.1. Classification (NCBI taxonomy): domain Eukaryota; kingdom Viridiplantae; phylum Streptophyta; class Magnoliopsida; order Solanales; family Solanaceae; genus Nicotiana; species Nicotiana undulata. The sequence goes on along the minus strand of ML264793.1, from coordinate 42,725 downwards.
AAAATATCACAATATAAAAAATATACAAAATAGATATTTCGGGCTATTAAATATAATATATTTGGAACGGAGGGACATTACAGGTCAATGAGAAAATATGAATTGTTAAAATTTTGAGAGGCTATGGAGGGTGATAATGGATTAAATTGTGGGTCTCATGTAAAACCCAAGCAAAAAAGTCAGTTAACATTTCAAATTATAGAAGTACTCTCAGTTGGTTATATTTACAAAATTTCCCAAATGCATTCACTTCTATAAAATGCAAAATGAGGGGCAAAAGGTGAATCATGTGGACAAAGAAGTACAACTTATTGTCGTTTATTAATACTTTCTCCGGTCCATAATAAGTGACCATTTTATCTTTTTATTTTGATTCAAAATAAGTGTCCATTTATATAATCAAGAAAAAAATCAATTTGTTTGTTCCAAATTATTCTTATGTATGTATCCCTAAAAAGTCTTTTACTCATTACATTAAATTATGCTGCAATACTTAATTAAGGCAAGTTTAATCACACTAATTATTTTTATCTAAAATTTAATATTTTCTTAATGTATATGCCCAAAGTAAATTGGTCACTTATTGTGGACCGAAGGAAAAAGTAGGAACTAGTAGTAGATGGCCGCAGAGCTCGGGCCCAAGAATAGATGTAAATTCATTAAATTTAGGCAAAATGCATAGTTACCCCATCAACCTTTAACCCAAATCCTTGTTACACACCCAAAAAACACGGGTAAAGCTTTACACATCCAACCTTTCCCAAGCGTGTATAAGACCCCCCGAACTTGACCAACTCTTTTAATAATTCATAGCGTATATTACATGCACTTGACTTACATTAAAGTACCCGACCCATCTATCAAATAAACGAATAAAACCCTCACCGACCCGACCCACTCGGATTAAAGCCTAAGAGATAATAATCGTAGTTCCTTTTATGTGTGTTTCTATTCCATGAAGAAGGGCTGGATGGAAGGCTGTAGAAGAATTATTGGTCTAGATGGTTGTTTCTTAAAAGGAATGTGCAAGGGACAACTACTTGTAGCTGTCTAAAGGTGGGAATAATCAGATGTTTTCAATTGCTTGGGCCATTGTAGAGGTTGAGAACACTTACACTTGGAGTTGGTTTTCCAAGTGTTTGATTAATGACTTGGAGCTGCAGGAAGGTAGAAATATCACCATTATGTCTGACATGCAGAAGGTAATATTTGTTGTGTTTGATTTACGACTAAGGCATTTTATGACTAATGTAACTAATGCATTTTCTAACTTTTGCTTGACATGCAGGGCATACTTAATTAAGGAAGTGAATGATTTTTTGCCTGAAAGTGAACATAGGTGGTGTGATGGGCATATTTTAGCAAACTGGTCAAAGAATTGGAGAGGTTTGGAAAGAAGAAAATGCTTCTGGAGGTGTGCAAGATCATCATGTGTTGTTGAATTGAATATCCAAATGGATAAGCTGCATCAGCTCGGTAATGGGATATGTGAGAGTTTGCTCACTTATAATAAGAAAACTTGGGTAAGAGCATACTTCAACTGTGACACTAAGTGTGATGTAATTGACAACAACATGTGTGAAACCTTTCATGCATGGATACTATCTGAGAGATAGAAGACAATTATCACTATATTGGAAGAAATAAGAGTGAAGATGATGGAGAGGGTAGGGAAGATGAGGGAGTTTGCAAACACATAGATATGTGATATGTCTCTCATTGCTATGAAAGTGTTTCAAGAAAACATGGCTCATTCAATGAAGTGTACTATCAGGTGGAATGGTGATGTTGGCTATGAGATTGAGGATGGTTCATACAAGCATTGTGTGAATATGCAAAAGCAGACATGCAGCTGCAGGTCTTGGATGCTTAAAGGTGTACCTTATGCTCATGCAATTGCTGCAATGCACTTCAAAGAGATTGAGCCTCTTAATTACATATCCCATTGGTACCACAAATCAACTTACCTGAAAGCATACTCAACATTTATCCAACCAGTACCTAGCATGATAATGTGGCCAGCATCTACCAATCCACCCACTGAGCCTCCACCAATTAAGAAACTGACTGGCAGGCCCAAAAAGAAGAGGAGAAGAGAAGAAACAGAACATTCTAAATCTGGCAAGTTATCAATGAGGGGTATGGAAATGAGCTGCTCAAATTGTGGTGGTTATGGACATAACAAGAGATGATGCAAAAAGGATACAAGACCTGCAGGCCTGCAAATTCTTCTTTCTTTAGAGGGAGGGCCTAGAATAATTCACAAGTTCCACTCCTGCTACAAGTTCTACTACTACACAAGCTACACCTGATGCACATAATTCAACTGGAAGAGGCATGGGCAGAAAAAGTGTTCTACCTACTTGTGTTGGTAGGGGAAGAAGGACTGGAAGAGGTAGGGCCAGCTCTGGGTTTGGACTATTCCAAGATGGCGCTGGCTTTAAGTCTTTTTCTGTAAGTATTACACAATTTCAACTTATGCACTTTGTTGTGATTATTATTAATCAAGTCCTTTTCTTGGCAGTCTGGTGGTGGTATTCAAAGAGTGGTTACACCTTGTCAAAAAAGGTCTTATGCTGATATTCGAGAGTGTGCTTACAAACCAACCAAAGGAGTCAAGTGAAATGGCAAACCAGCCATTACAACAAGGCAACTCCAAAGAGTTGTTGCATCCCATGCCAACCTCAGTCAAACAAGTTCATCCTCTCTGCCGACTAAGACTAATTAGCATGTTTTGTTTTGTGTAATTTTTGAACAATAGAACTGCAACCAAATTGTTAAGGTTGCTATGTGCAGTTATTGTTTTTTTGTTTAGGTCAAGCAAGCTCATCCTCTTTTGTTGTATATTATGTTTAATGTTGTTGAACACCTTTCTTTTTGAAATGGAAGTAGTTTGTGATTATCTTGATGGCATTTTTTTAGCTTTTATATGATATGGTACTCTTTATTGAACATGTATATAGTTGCAGCTGAAGCACAAGTTATGAATGATAAAAACATAAGTTGCAGCTATGTCATCAAGCTATATAAAAACTGCAGCTATGAATGTTGAAACATGAGTTGCAGCTGAAACACAAGTTAATGAATCCTACTGTAATACTTAGCAAATGAACACACAGCCAATGCCATCACCATCAACAAAAGCTATGGCAGAATAAACTTCTTTCATTAACACAAAATATCACACTTCAAAAAGATGCAAAAGGATTACACTTGCAACAAGGGTGAAAAAACCTAACTACTACGATAGATGGTTCATAGATAATTTTACAGGTTTTTACATTATGTAACAGTCTTCGGTTCCAAACATAATCACCTTGAAAACAATTACGATTAACACCAAAGTTATCAATCGCCTCAAATTTTTTTGATTTCTACTTACCTTTACGAATGCATCCAACGCCTTCTTCTTTTTAAGCAGCCCCAAGATAACACCTTTTAAGTTCTACGGAGTATGAGGATCGAACCATACAAAAAATTTACATCCAGTACCACTGTCCTTCTGGAAATAAGAAGATTTCAGTGTTAAAAACTAAAAAAAATTAATTAAACCAGATTTTTTAATACCAAGCTTACCTCATAGAGTCTACACCCATAAAAACGACGACCAGGATTATCGATGCTCCATGAAATTATAAGCACAGCTTCTTCACCACATCGACAAATATGCTTAAAATTGCGCATTAGATAAGAATCCTAGATTTTCAATTTTGGGCAAAAACTCAAAGAAAGGGTTCAAAATTGATAATACACTCTAATTTAGAGATGAAGTATACAAGATAAAGAAGATTGAGGAGGAAGAAGAAGAAGAAAAAAAAAGCTTTGAAGCTAATATCTAAGGAGAAATATCGAAGGCTACAATGGCTGAGAACAAACGGATTTAATGTTGAAGACCTATTTTAATTTAAGGGCTAAAAGAGCCGTTAAGATCATATATGGACCGCTGATAATTGTCAGCTACTATTTAATAAATACTTCCACGCGCTTTTGTGTTGCTATTTTACACATTAAAAGGGCTGGTCAAGTTCGGGAGGTCTTAGAGACGCTTGGAAAAGGTTGAATGTGTAAAGCTTTACCCATGTTTGTTGAGTGTGTAACAATGATTTGGGTCAAAGGTTGATGGAGTAACTATGCATTTTTCCTTAAATTTAATGTAAAATATCTTCAATGACGTTGGTAGGTGAACTGGCTCATTTTAATTCCTTTTTTAAAAATCATGTATACTCTTTTGTACTGATTTTTCGTTAATATTCATTTAGTCAAACAAAGTAAAGTATAACTACCTAAATTTAGTGGCACGTTCTAATTAATCTTGTGGAGCCTATGACCATTAGATTACTAGGTTCATATTGAACTCGCTTATCCTACTAAAACTAAGAGTGCCGGCAACTGCATTTGCATTTATAACTTTTGCAATATAATGTTAGAGTCAATCGTTATAGAAGTAGCTTAAAAGAGTCAATCTGATTTACTTTCGTAGGTTTGCGATGGAGGGAGGGATCTTAGTTAACCAGTTGTCTGCCTCTACTGCTAGACCTTCTCTTATTTATTTTCTAGTCTGGTGCGCAGATTTTACGAACTTTGGAATCGTGTACCGATATGGCCCCTTGGATCACAAGGGTTCTCTTACCGAACAAATACAAATGAGTGTGTGATTTTTCTGACGTTTACCACAAATGAATTACAACATATCGGTACACATATCCGTGGACTTCGCATATTCGCATATTTGTTGTAATATTCATATCTAAATATAGACCATTTTCTAAAGTAAAAGGATATAAGTTAACACTAGAAAAAGAAGGGGGAAATGTTACACTGCTGAAAAGTGTTGTGGCATGAGCTTCACCTCCAAAACCCAACGACTCGTGGCGCTTCTCAACTCTTGTTCTTCTCTTAAACACCTCTTCCAAATCCATACTCACATCATTATATCCGGACTCTGCCAACAAACTTCTATCACCCTTAAAGTCGTCAACTTTTTTGCATCTCATACCCCTATAAACTCAGCTACTTACGCGAGTCTTGTCATCAAACAATCCCACAACTCATCTAATGTGTGGTGGAATATCCTCATTAGAAATTATGCCACGTGCAACAACTGTTCACATAGTGAAGCCATTCGTGTTTTTGTCGAAATGCGGCGGTATGGAGCTGCTTCAGATGAATTCACATACCCTTTTCTCTTCAAAGCTTGTTCGTCCTTTTTGGGTCTGAAAGAAGGGAAACAGATTCATGCTGAAGCAATCAAGCTCGGTTTTTGTAACAACGTTTATGTTCAGAACACTTTGGTTTATTTCTATGGTTCCTGCAAGAAGATTGTGGATGCATATAAGGTGTTTGTTGTTATGTCGCTGAGAACTGTTGTTTCTTGGAATTCAATGATTTCGGCTTTTGTAGAAAGCTGCTGGTTTTATGAAGCGGTTGAGATTTTTCGTGAGATGAGAAAATGTCGGTTCCAACCGGATGAGACAACTATGGTTGTTTTGCTTTCTGCTTGTGCTGAGTTGGGTGACTTGAGTTTAGGTAAATGGATGCACTGTCAAGTGATTGAGCAAGGGATGTTTGTGAATTGTCAATTGGGAACTTCCCTTGTTGACATGTATGCTAAATGTGGAGCTGTAGATTATGCTCGTCTGATCTTTGATAGGCTTGGTGAAAGAAATGTGTGGACATGGAGTGCGATGATTCTTGCATTAGCACAACATGGATTTGCTGTAGAGGCCATGGAACTCTTTAGGAAAATGAAGGATTGTTCTATGGAGCCTAACTATGTGACCTTTCTTGGAGTGCTTTGTGCTTGTAGCCATGTTGGTATGGTGGAAGAGGGGCAACGTTTGTTTCGAGAGATGGAAAGTGTCCATAGGATCAAACCTATGATGGCACATTATGGTGCCATGGTAGATATCTTGAGTCGTGCTGGTCGTCTTGAAGAAGCGTACAAATTCATCGTGGACATGCCCGTTGAGGCTGATGCAGTTATATGGAGGACATTACTGAGTTCGTGCCACATTCATGATATTAATGACAATACTGGAGTGGGAGAGAAGGTCAGAAGGAGGTTGCTTGCATTGGAGCCTAAAAGGAGTGGGAATTTGGTTATGGTAGCAAACAAGTATGCTGAAGTTGGATTATGGGAGAAAGCAGCAAATTTGAGAAGAGGAATGAGGGTCAGACGACTTAAGAAGGTGGCTGGAGAAACATGCGTGTCAATCTTCTAGATTCTATAGAGATTATTCTCAAGTTGCTAATGAGGAAGTTTTCTTGTTCTTAAACACAGTTCACATCAACATGGTTAAAAACAAGACGACTGGCCCAATCTATATAACTAATTTGTTCAACATTCAGGATGTTGTGAAGTATCACTTGAACAAGGTGGCGTCGCTATGGCAATCCCCATCTGATAAACCAGAAGGGCTATTGACCAAAGTACATTCAGAAGGTTGATATATTTGACTTCCCTGCCCAAGCCTTCACATCCAAGGATGCTGTCAATGAGAATTCTCTGATTGTGTCCATTGGATGATGTCATATTTTCCTCTAGTTCGGATTATACAAAATAAATGGATTACGATATTCTTAAGCAACCACCATTACATCCTCTAATGTATTGTTTGATGCTATCAAACTGAAATATGAGAAAGGTGTTGAACCTTTGGATTTTCTTCTTGGAGGCAGAATCACTCAGCCCACCTGCAGAACATATAATGATGCAAACAGAACTCATATAGTCATAGACGATCATCCCTACTAATTGAGAGATAGTAGAACCCAAGTATTGTTATGATTACAAACCAATTGAAAAGGAAGAAAAGAATACATAATAAAATAACCAAACTGTAAATCTCATGTCGGCTACACTGTCACTCACCTTGGAGCTGAAAGCCCAGGGTTCACAACTGAAAATAAAGCAGAGGGGGCAGCTCCAGTAATCCATGAACCCAGTTCTCTTTAATATTTATTGTCTACAAGATGTAAAAGCTGATATATACCACCACAAATTATTCATATCCATTACAATCACTTAAAATGATCTATTGGATTGGTTTGACGATGACGAAGACTTGGCTTTTGCAAAATCAACAAGATCTTTGAACAGTGCGTCCTCAGGTTTCTCTTGTTTGGATGGCGACGAAGAGTTAATGGAAAGATTCTTTGTTTGTCCAACTAAGCTATCATGAGAACTCGATCCACCGCCAAAAACATTTTTCTCAAAGTACTGCTGTCTCTGATTATATCTGGCCGGTGGTGGAGGGAGCGTGGTAGGAGGAGGAGCATCCCAAGGTGCTGGAGGCAAGTGATCAGCAGATTTGGCTTTTGTATCAGATTCGCCATTGTTGCTTTTTCCAGTAAACAACGACGCAGTGGGGTTCACGAAATCATCATCAGCTGTTGGGTTTAGCAAATCATCTGAAGGGGGTGCGGATGAAGAAGGCTTGGGACTTGATCGCGGGATGGAGCTCACATTGTTTGAATTAGTTGAGACAGCAATAGGTGAGGATCCTGCTGTTCCAAAAGATCTTTCAGATTCAAACCTGTCACCACTGAGATAATCAACCATTCCTGCATCAGTAGAAACTGGTCTCCTTGATGAAGGTGGGGGAGGAAGAGTAGGGGTAATTCGCATAGGTTCACTCTTAACATCAACAGTCTTCCGCCCCTGTGCCTGCGATGGATCCCTTGAAGATCTGCAACACGAGTCATAGTAAAAACACATCAAGAAAAGGACGAGCAAAGCCAGGGACAACACCACCAAGAGGATACCAGTAGAGATTTGATAAAACACAATCAAATGTTCTTGCGCTTTTTGAAATCCTTGAGTAAATTAAAACACAAACCTATATCTTTTTTTATGATAAGTAAAACACAAACCTATATCTATGATGGATATAAAAATAATTGGCACTTATATCTTCTCTTTATCGTATCAATTTTATTGGATGTCCCTGAAGTGACAAATCATTGCCAATTATATATACCAAGGGAAGTACAGTTTCATACTTGGTGCCAAAAAATTCTCACTCAATGAGGATTCTTAGTCTAGAAATAGAATTGTGCACATGACAGACAGATGAATAAAGTGGATTTACAGCAAAACTAGACTGCATCGTTTAAGCATGACAGGCACCAATATCAATCTGTCAAGCTCTTGCCCTTGACTCAGGAAACATTCTACTCAGAATTTGACAACATTATGAAGTTATAGTCACACCACCCGAGGCAGAAGTAGGAAAACTAGGTCGAGAAAAGAAATTAAAGATTCAGGAAATAGGTAAGATAAACTCTTGTATCCCAAACTTTCCCCACAAGTGCACTTTTTCCTATCCAAAACTTTTAGAAGGCTTTTGCTCCTGGAACTTCAAATGGTAATATAATCATCAGCCCATTATTCCATTAAAACCCGTAAACAGGAAATGAAACTCATTGTTTCCTCTTCTTTATCTCCCAAATTTCTTATTAAGCAACTGCATATGTTTATGCTGGTGGAAAACCAAGAATCAGAAGCTTACTTGTTTGAGAGCTTGGTAATGATGTTGAGCTAAAGCTTCTTCGGCTCTTTTGTGAATTAACAACTATGCATGTTCTAAACCTTGAGTACACGGATAAAGTGCAGTTCGGGCTTATTGTATCACTCACCCATATAATTTTTTTGGATTCTAAGTGTCAAAATCTTTCAAGTGCTGATGGCTTATTGTAATATAAATTGGGTCAAGTACATCTACAAAAATAATGATTTCAGAAAATTCTAAAGAAGAAAAGGAGAAGCTGGTTTTCCCAGCAATCCAACTCATGCACATGAGAAAGGCAGGATTTAGAGTCACAACTCCAATGGCTCTGCAACACTAGTTTGTAAACCATTATTCTGTACTTAGCAAAATTCCATAGTAACTCTAACTGTAATCAAAATCCTAGGGAATCCCTTCGTAGGGGAGGTAGGAAAAAGAAAAAGATTAGATAACAATAGAGCAGATTCGGATCCAACCAGCAAGGCATACAGTCTGGGACTCATAACCAGGATAACATGGTGGCATTTGACACTAAGCTCTGACGCACTTGTTCGTTTCTAAGCCGTTCTTCTGTACTAAACAGAATCTCAATAACAAGTCCCAACTGCGTGGAACTCACAGTGAATGGATAAAATGCTGGAGTTCCGCATTTTTTCAGAAGAAAATAAAATGAGAAGAGGAAATTGCACCATTATTTGCTGGAAACTCACGGAAACTGCAAGGCCAAGATAGGATGAGTTCCAAAAAGAGTTTAAGGAGGACTTGGGAAAGTTTTGGAACAATGTACTTAAGCCCAACAAATCACTCCCAACTTCTAAGGAAGTGCCTTAAATTGTTGAAGAAAGTGATCTTGTACTAAACTACATTTACCTATTGGATATCCACTCATCGTTATGCAGAGACTCGCAACAAGCAAACGAATCATAACAAGAAAGAAACGGTATAATGCAAAAATTACACTATTGGTAAAAGCGAAAACTTTTGATGTTACACAAACAAATCTTTTACATAGTGGTAAAAGCAAAAACCTTTGACACTACACAGACAAATCCCTGTAGAACTGTTAATATCAGTTTATACTGAAAGACAAAACAAATAATATTAGAAGGACTATGTTTTTTCTGCTCACCATAAATCAATCAACTAAACCTCAACCAAAATTAGTTATGATCAGCTATACGGTTTTTCTTCTCACTATTGCTACCAAAATTTTGATGTGGTCTCATATTCTTTGATTGATCTATAATCTGAACTAAAATTCCCTTAGAAATGAAGAGGAAGAGTCAGACAACCATGCCTTGAAGTTTATTTACTTTTTCACATAGGGTTATATGAGAAGTACACATAACAGCAACTGGCTAAAGTTGATTATTTTCAATGTATACGAAAAAGTGAAGGTAATAGTTTGGTGAAACCCCAAGTTTGAAACAGTATCACAGTTCTGGTCTCTTTTAAATAGAACGATGGAATTAACTAATCACTGCTACTTTATAATAAATCTTCTTTTGATAACCTATAATAAATCTAAAAGTAGGTTCCCTCGGATGCATGCCAAACTGGCTAAATGTTGAAGTGTGCTAACCAGCTAGGAGAACTAAAGCAAAAAATATCTCTAGGAATCATTTGACATAAAGTTCTTCCCAGAAAATGAAATCCAACTTCTCCTTGATGGAGAATAAAGACAGTTGATATATATTCTCATATCAATGACCATCTAAAGATCTAATCAAAATGCTTTTACTACATCACATACTCTAAAGTGGCAATATTTGCAGTAAGAACAGAAAATGCCTGGGAAAACCATAATTATAAAACTGAAGACAATTACTGTGTGGGTGGGGGAGAAGGAACAGTACAGCAACAACAAACCCAGTGTAATCCCAAAAGTGGGGTATGGAAAGGGTAGTGTGTACGCAAACCCTTACCCCTACCTTGAAAAGATAGAGAGGTTGTTGCCGATAGACAGTCACACCAGCAAGATAACAAGAAAACCGAAGCGAAAGAAACAGCAGGTAGTAATAGAAATCAAAAAAAATAAGACGTAACACTGATACTACTGGTATGGACAAGGAAAACGGGAGAAGGAACAGTATAGCAGCAAAATAACCAAGCATTACCTCCGTGCTAAATGAGAGAAATCATCTTCTGACTCATCATCCTCATGATTCACATTCATGAGGGGTGCAACAGGAGTTTCTCTGGGCTGTACTGTAGTTGTTGAGGTTCCATTGGCAATATCATCATGTCTACGAAGAACTCGCTGCAAGTCATCATTGAGTGCCAATCCTTTACACAGCAGATCCTCATCTCTAAATTTGGAAAGGTGAGGAATGTCAAGGGGCAATCAGGAATGAAATAAAACCACAAAACCTACAGGTTCTTACACTGTGTTGTTCACAAGAATCATAACACGCTTTTGGTAAGCACGACACTGTTCGACAAGATCGACGATCACTTCCTCCTTTACGGCCTGTAAAGATGTCAAGCAATAAACTAAAGCATGAAGAACACTTCATCTGGATTTTACAAGCACTGCCCAACGTAAATTGGATATAACAGTGGTGATCAACCTATATGGATTTTAGCACTCAATGATGGAACGTAAGATCACTTATCAAAAAATGAAATATAAAAAGGGAACTCATAGTATTTAGGCCTCTACTGAAAGGAAAAACAGGACTACAGTTGATCTTAGCCAAAAGGCGGAGAAAGCTAGAAGAACAGGATGCCTATATATTATATAACCATATAGATTTAACCTACAAGATTAAAACAACAAGATACCTATAATAGGCACAGAAATTTAAATATCCCAAACAACATTAAAATGAGAGATTCCAAATTCTTCCCAAATTTCATGCCTAAAACTACCTTAGCATATTTGTCTTCACCAAAAAATGCTCGACGCTTCTACTGAATTTCTGCATTCAATGTTTCAATCTAAACTTGCGGTTTAACCTAATTCACTGCATCAACCATTTTTTCTGAAACATAGATGCAAAATGCCCCCACCAAAAAGTTTTTAAAAAAAATGCCAGATACTTTACATTAAAGGATTTCTGAAGGTACATTTTCATTCTTTTTCCTCTATTTACTTTTATTTTATTTTTCTTTGTTCCTTTTTTTTGGGGGGGGGTGGGGGGGTGGGGTTAATCTTTTTATCTAAGCTTCTCTTTTCAAAAAGTGAAGGGGTGAATTGGAGCATTCAAAAAGGTGTAGTCCTGAAATTGTCAACTTAATCGAATACAGTGACCAAAGACAATCCAAGAAAAGAAACTCATTTGAATAATTCATACGACCCTTCCAGTTTTCAACTTTAGTAGCGAGCGAGGACAAGTAAACACTATGAACCTGAGAAACAAGAGAGTTAAAACTAGTTCTGACCTGAGGATTTTTTGGATCCAATGCACCAAGCATCTCCGTTAGAACATCTGCTAGTCCCGCAGCAGTTTGAATCTCTGAAACACTGAAAAGACGGGATACCATAAATGTCACTTACTTGAAATTACCAGTTCTTTCTTCTATCTTTCTCTT
>ML264793.1:0-30588 GCA_005239495.1 Nicotiana undulata | reverse complement strand
GGGGGGGGGGATAAGGTAAAAGTGGTTGGGAAGCTTAAAGAAGAGGTTTGCGCTCGTTGAAAAAGGCGGATGCAACACACGAGGACTTCCGAGGGCTTTTCTTCTTTTGTACATTAGGCCTCATTAAACAGCATAGACGAGGGACAGAAGGCATTGGAGAAAGTTGCAATAAAGTTTGAAAGCCGGATAAAAAATCCACAACACTAAGAATACATACTCGATAAAAAAAAGATATAGCTCCAGAGGTCACAAGTAGCCTAGATGCCAATGATAACTCATTCAAAAGAAAGATGCAGTACAGTATAGCTGAATTCAGGGCTTTCCTCATATAGTACTGCCCCCGCCAAAATTCGGAGTATTTATACCAATCTTAAAACGATTCCCAAATGAATGGAAATATCAAAACTGAGTTTTAATAAAAGTTGCTCTATTTCATCTGAGATTTATGGTTTACTACATTCTTCCAGTTTCAATACATCTATGAATGGGGTCAACTTACTTAAGTAATAGCAAAAAACAATGCATTTTTTAATCAAAAATGCATCTTCCACTTGAACAAGGTACCAATGAATGCTGACTACCAAAAAGTACTCCGTCAGATTTTCATTTCTAGATAGTTAACTTGAGGCTAAAGGAGCACTTGTTGACATTTAAAACATAGGTGTCCATAAACAACAGCGGAGCACTTATTGAAAGCAGAGATGTTTCCATATTAACAATATCCATATAATACTTAATTGTGTCCTAAATATAAGTGAGAAGTCCGTTAATAAAAATCTAAAAATTTTGGCAGGAAGCCATGCTAAAGGGAAAAGAACAAGTTATGCAATACCTGAGTCCAGAAGGATCTGATTCAAGAGAGGCCTCAACTGCAGCCTCCTCATAAGCAGAAGGCATGTGGACTATTGGCTGGGTTTGTGGTGGTGTAAATAAAGGTACACTATTTTCCTCTCGAGGGGGAAACTCTACACCATATGCCTGCAAAGTTCATATTAAAAGCAAATACATGAAGATTTGAATAAATCTATGACGGGTAATCCATCAAATTGATAAAATCAACATAAAAAAGATGTAGGTTGTAAGAGATATATAGTAAAAATTAACACCACTAGGTCCACTAATTTCCATATTGGAGGGGAAAAGGGTCTTAAAAGAAACAAATGCAAAATAACAGAGCAACTGTGACAACAAGAAGGAAGTTATAGGGAGAGTAAGGACGCTAGTTCAGTAAGCAACCCACATGATTAATTCGAACAAAATGGATACAAAACGGTATTCTCTCTTCCAATCTACCATGTACTTCATTAAAGACGTTGAAAGGACATGAACAATCAACTTATTTAGGAAAAGAAACTTACCAGAAAGATCATTCTCAAAAAAAAAAAAAAAAAAAAAGGAACTTACCAGAAAACTTATTTAGAAAGAGAATTGTCAATTATGAAACAAAGACAGTGCTACCCTAAGATCGTATGCGGAATTACTTTGCATGAAAACAGAGCAGCCATTCAAATTGTACAAAAACAAAAGAGCAAAAATTATTTAAAAAAAAGAATAAAAATATGTAGTTATAACTATCAAATACAGAAGGAGCACTAAAAGAAACCCAAACAAGGAAAACCGTTAGTTCAAGTAAAACTTGAGGTAATTATATTATTCTGAAAACATAAACAACTCAAGATAAAGGTAATATGTAGATGATGAACTCTCCGATTAAAAAATCATGTCAAAAGTTACAAATAATATAGTGAGACAATGGTGATGCCAAGTGATTTCATAGTTTATTACATAGGAAACCAGAAGCTTTTTGGAAATCCCAGTGTTGTATTTACTATTTAGTGCCAGGGCTTTAGGTTTAGCGGTCTTTTTAACTCAAGTTTTGATATCTTTCTATATACAGATAGGAATGACTGTTCGATGTGGAGGATGGACTCTAAATTTTACTTGAGAAGTTAACTATATCATAAATCGGGGATTTGGTGTGGTGAATTCGGGGATCTCCTACATAATTGCAGCCACTTCTTTGCGCATTAGAAATACACTGTTTGTTCTTCTGTAGTGCTTTTCTACTTATTTTCTCGGGAAACATGATCATGTTTTTTGACATTCTTCAACTTGTGCTCTTTCTTTCACATTCCGATATTTGCTGCACCGATGGTTTAATCAAATTATGGTTGTTTTTTTCTTTATTTCACTATCGAATCTGTCATTGTTTAATCTTAATAGAGCATTTTGCTCCAATTTGCTGGCGAAACATGCGACGTGCTTTATGGCATAAGTGTTAGTGTTAATTCCTTTTACTGTGCACTAAACTCCTATTAACGAAAAACCCAAAGAAATAAAAAGGGGAAATAAAAAAGAAAGAAAGAAGCGAATAGGCCCTCATAATAATATCCCAAGCCACCAAGATGGCTATTCTGAAAGCCACGTAAAAGCACCTTTACATTAAAAGTGTAATTGTAATAACACATTCAAATACAAAAGCACTTCTGTTGGCATAACATTCTCTAAAAAAAATCGGGGAAAAAAAAAACTAACGTATAAAACTGTAATATGCAAGTGCGACTAGTATATGTAGGAAAGTTTGAAAAACTAAAAGAAAAAGGCAGCATACGGAACTGTAAACATAGTACCATATAAGAACGACATAAACTATATGGAAAAGTTGATCCTAAGATCAACAGATGTTTAGTCCACTTGCCCGGTTAATTTGGAACAAGTTTGTCTAATACTGGTACAATGTCTACTTCTCAAATCAATCAAAAAAAAAAAAAAAAAAAAGAGGAAAGAGCAGCAGTTAAATACATGTCCATGTTTAACCTACTAAAAATGGTTCTAACTCTCAACTACTTTGCATGATTTATTTTCTGAAACATTCACAGAACCAGAGCATACATCTTCGAATGGTTTTTTTTTTTTTATTTGAGATGGTAATGTATTGTGTATATTAAAAGATCAGTAGATAGGTTGTACTGACACCATATTTACACGTGAGCAAAAAATAGAAGAAAAACTGTTCTGCAGTCCTAGCAAGATTCTAGAATTTCTAGGATCAATACAGTGTCCTAGCAAGATTCTAGAATCTCTAGAATGGTGCGTTAACCTTTATTTTCCTCCCTTTAAACAGGAGCTATATATCTTTTGCTATCGCTCCTCAGAGAAAATACATACTTGCTGAAGAGCTTCCACGCTGATCCAAATTAGCAAGGTCCCAAAAATGGCCAATACATGTGCCAAATATTGATTTCTTAAAACAAACTGATTATCACTAACATGTCTTAAGGACTCAATTCCTTAGCACAATTTTTCAATTATAACCGTGAGGTCTCAGGTTCTAATTCCGGCAGAGACAAAAAACACTAGGTAATTCTTCCCATTAGTCGAAGCCTAGGTGGACAGAGTGACCAGGTACATGTTGTTGTTGGAGGTAGCAGGTATCCCGTGGAATTAGTCAAGGTGCCATAAGCAGTAAGCTGGCCCGGACACCACGGTTATCAAAAAAAAATTGCAATTATATAGTTTAGCAGCAAACTAGAAAAATATAATCATCCAAGAAAGTCTATACCACTCAAACTCTTGAGCTGAAGCTAGTAACACCTACATTTATCGGGAAGATAGACTCTGAAATTCTAAAACCAAACAGCTTACGATTTTTAGTCATGCAAATATGATCGAATCTTTTGACGCCCCGAAAAAGATATGAGGTGCTCAGAATGGTCTAAGTAGTTGAATAGGAGGATCATTGTGACTTTAGCCCTTGGTAAGTTTACCAGAGACGAAGCTCTCCAAAGAGCAGTTCTTCTCAAAAGGTGCTGAGTCGGAATCCCGTTCTAACTAAGAATGAGTCATTATGCATTCCACTTATAGAACAGGGTTTTATGGTTGGTTCTTATTCGTACATCGTTATTCTATATTCTATCTATCTCCTATTTTGTAGCCAACGCTGAAGCTACTTAAAATTATGCACCTACGTACACATGTTGTAGTAAGTAACATTGTACCCACTTTTTAAGTTTTCATGTCTCTGTCAGCAAATTAACAATGTGTCGATCAGATGAGCTCTTTTGTCTTTTTACCAAAATTTATATCTAATTCTCCTTCCCTCTCTCTTCCTCCTCTCTTTTCCATTCTCTCGTATACTTTCCTTTTCCCGACTTTCATATTCAACTAACCAAAGCTTTTTACATGGCTAGTTGTTGCTATTCTCCACAGGTATCACCATTAAAGTTTTCACAATTCCAAACTCAAAGAATAAATATGTTGAAAAAATTGAAAAACAAATTAGACCCATATTGATTAGTTTAAATCAGATTAATGTCCCCCCCCCCCCCCCCCCAAAACAAGCGACTTTGATGTTTATGTTTTTCTCTTGCTCTTCATTGGATTCCCTGGGCAAAGAAATGAAAGAAGCAATGGACGTGCTTGTCCACCAAAAAGTACTTCAGCAAACGCTAATCTGGAATTTTCATTTTAAGAACATAATTTACAGTGGAAGCTGAAGTTAAGAAAACGGGGGAGGCATTTAAGATGTTGAAATCTGCAAAGAATTGTCAGGGGAAACTACAACAACAACAACTACCCAGTGTATTCCCACCACCATGTGGGGTCTGGGGAGGGTAGGATGTACGCAGCCTTACCCCTACCCTGGAAGGGTAGAGAGACTGTTTCCGGGGAAAATGAAGTTAAAAAATGGGTTGAAAACTGCAAAGAATTTTGCAGTGAAGCAAAATTGGATTTCTTCTCTGCCCGAGAGAGACGCCAAGTACGGTGGAGGAAAGAGTTGGATGAGCTAAAAGACAAAGAACCCATTTAATTCATGTGTTGCCAATTTGCTGACAGGGACATATATGGAAACTAAAAGTTGGTACAATGCAAACCTACTACAGCCATGTAGTAGGTTAGCAAAAGCTATCAAAATGAGCCAGACTAGGAGAATGCTAAGGGACATCAGTGAGAAAATAGCATTATCATGAACAGAAATCCTGCACAGTACTTCGATGATTGAAAGTTGTTTTGCCTTCTCTTGCTGCATGGCTGCAGCAGCTTAAATTTAACTTGTTTGGTTTGGATGGAGAAAGGGAAGCAATATGAAATTGGGAAAACTATTTTCTACTAAGGTAGACTTAATTATTTCAACCACGATAGTGATGAGAGAGAAAATCGTCTTCTGTTAGCTTTGCTCTGCACCTACAGGTCCTAGACAAAAGGAAGGGAACTCTCTTCTTTCAGTTTTCTTTATCTTTCTTTGGTTCATTTTCCATTCCTTTCACTTTGTTTTATCCAGTTCCAAAGACATCTGAATAGAGGTCAATGTGAATCGATATCCGGGAAACATATCCACTTTCTTATCTAATAGATCAATATAGAGGAGTTGATTCAGCTTTATCCAGGAACTTTTCTCTTTTTTGTGATAAAGATATCTGTGAAATTATTACCAACTGAAACAAAGAACAAAAGATATGCAACAACAAAAACTATGCAAAAGAAAAAACAGCAAACAGTTGCTGTTACAAAGTTTCGAACCCTTAACCTGCATCAAACATTGAACCCGCTCAACCATCTGTCCATGAGATCATGTTTGCTCAAGAGGATTCAAACTAACATTATTATATCAAATTTACAGAATTTAACCTGTATATAATACCAAAAAATTTCGACGAAGCGGGTTCATTTGAACCCTCTTGACCCTATGTGGGTCCGCCCCTGATTTGCACACAGCTTTAACGCAAAGATTGATAGATGCTTAAACATAATAATAGGGTGACGAAGGAATCACCTTCAGCTCATTATATGCAGCGTAATACTGGGGAAATCTTCCCCCTGGCCCTCCCAAAGCTTCTTGCCATGAATCTATCAAAATCAAAATCTTCTCCCTCACATTTAAATCAGGCTGCAGAGTTTACATCAAAAACAATAATCGTAAGGTTAGTACAGATCTCAAAGAGGTGAAACAAGTTGAGGAAACTATGTATATCAGGAAGTTGTTTACCTTCTTCTTCACAATTTTGACCATGTCCTTTAAAATGTCCCGCTCCACAATTTGCTGAAACACATTCTCTCCACAATTTTTGCTCAGGGTCTCGAGAACCTGAATAAAAAGTTCGGAGAATAAAATAGATAGTAAAATAATCTTCAATTCAAGTTTCTCTTAATGAACTTTTTTGCAACTTCAAATGGCAAATCCCATGATGAGAATGAACAACTGTACTTCCAGAATATCCACTGAATTTTTTACTGACAAATTAACTTTGTCTCGAGACATAAGCAGTCAAACATGACACATTGATAAGTGAATTTCTATTGGCAATTGTTATCAACCTATCTGAAAAATGCCAACACTACAGATGTGCCGAACAACTGTACTTCTATGATGAGAATGAACAACTGTACTTCCAGAATATCCACTGAATTTTTACTGATAAATTAACTTTGTCTCGAGACATAAGCAGTCAAACATGACACATTGATAAGTGAATTTCCATTGGAAATTGTTATCAACCTATCGGAAAAATGCCAACACTACAGATTTGCTGAAAACACATAAGAGATATTTCAGCATAGTACACTAGCAGGCTAAAGTTTGACAACTATATTCACCACTTGTCAGTTATACCAGTTTCACAGACGATATGTCGGGAATGAGGAGATAAGACCAGTAACATGTCAAATTTGTTTGTTAAACTAAGGATAAGTGGATCTTATAAGATATGGGAAGTTCAAATTTTAGACTTGTACTGTTAAACATGATAAGAAATGAACATTGGGCCTAATTCAACCCCAAAAGCTAGCTCAAATATGGATCTTGGTACTATTAATCATGAGGTGAGAATAGCCCAAAACCATATAAGGAGACAAACTCAACAAATCATATATGAGAAAAACAAGAGAATAATTTTCTGGATAAAATTTCAGCAAATTAGAATTTTATGGAAGATAATTCAGCAAATAAACTCTATGTAACCCTAGACAAAAAGAAATCTAGTAAAATTAAGTTCAAGTGAGATGTACTTACAAATAGGGTAAGGAGCTGTATTTTCGGATTTTTACTCCCTAAACGTTTCTTGATAATCTTAAGAGCATCCTTTGCTTGTCTGCAATTAGAGTTTAATCAGTAAGCCTTCTCAAAAAAAAATTAGAGTTTAATCAGTAAGCTGGTACAAGATCAACTACAGAATAGCTCAACCTGGCAAAAATGGCTAAGGCAATTTGAAATTTTACAAGAAAACAAACAAGTTCAGAAGATCATAAAGCAACGCAGAACTACCATTTAGGTAAAAGAAAAATCAGCAGAAATGCATCTTAAACTTTTATCAGCCAGAAAGCCTGTCTCCAACTTTTTCTTTGATAAGGTAAATAAACCTCATTAATGTTTGCACCAACAAAAGGCCCATATACAAGAAGTATACACGGTTTACCTACTTCACTGCTATCAGACACTGGGATTTCCTCTAGAGACTAAGGTAGAATGAAAAGCTGGATCACATTTCAGGCTATTCTTGAAAGTGTGGTCACTCATGAGTCATGACAGACAGTCCTTGAAACGACCTCCCCATAATGTGCGGTGAAGGGAACACAAGACTAATTCTTCCTTCTTACACTGTTTTTTTTTCTTTTTGGATAAGATATAGAAGATACAAACCACATTTGCCTTCGACAACAGACGTCTAGTCAAAATCTCGGAACACTTTTGATGTACCACTCACTAGTGTTGACTTGATACACGTGAGAGAATCACGTCTTTCTGTAAGGTTCTTTTTTTTTTCTTTTTGATAATTGTGATGTCCGGCCCAGCTTGCGCGCACCCACCAGCAAAAGGTACCATGTAAGGTTCTCAACTTTGGTATACATCTTCCAGGTGAAATTCTTCCAATCACATAAATAAATTGTTAAATTGGAACCATGATGGTCTTTTCAAACCACAAAGAGGATTAAGACAAGGAGGCCCTATCTATCCTTACCTATTTGTCATGGTCATGGAAGTGTTAAGCTTAATGCTTAATTAGGCTGGAGCTTGGAATTGTAAAATGAAATTTTTTACTTGTTAAAAAAAAGTTAGTGATGGCTCAAGGACTTCCACATAGATGGACATAGTGACATATTCTATATGCAGATGACACTTTATTACTTTGTGATGCTGAAAGAGACAAAACGCAAAGCACGGTGCATACTGTGCAGTCAAGTCCAGATAATCACTTAAACAATATGGTCAAGATAAAGTACCCGGGATTCATGTTGATAATATCACAAAGCTCAATGTTTATAGCCCAGTCTGGACCAATCAGCATATCACTTGTTGCCCTTTCTGCACAAGCTGCTGCATTATTAGCCATCTTTTTCTACTTTCCACCCTTTCTTCAAATTGTTCCACCTTTGATCTTCCTGGGGAAAAAAAACTTTTTTGTCAAAAAAACAAAAAAAAAAAATCAATCAATTCAAAGCTAAGAACATAAACACACCCTTTAAAAACACAAAAACATAAAAGAAATCAAAGCCTCACCAAGAATCAAACTGCAAGTCAACAAATGATACCAAATTTCGCCAAAAATCAAAGAGGAAATAGATCATTAAAATTCTCAATTTCCTACCTAACAAAACTCTAGTATCTAGAATGCACAACAAAAACATCCAATACAAATGAAAGCTTGAAGGTCCAAAAAAGAGAACAACAAAATTGAAGCAAACCCAACTAGGACTAATTTCAAGATCATGACTTTTATACAATAAAAATGAAGATCAAAGTAAAGGGTATCAAAATCTTAGACAAATAAGATATGAAGCAGTCAAGATCTTGGTATAATTTACCTCTGAGAAAATTAAATAAAAACCCACAATCTAGTTTAGTGAGAGAAAGTATATGTGTCTGCAAAGCAAACGTGTATAATACGTAGAGAGAGAGAGAGAGAGACGTTTTTTTAATTAGTAGTGAGGTTTTTGGGGTAAATTTAGATAGGCTATTGTAACTTGTAAGCGCGTATTTGAACCAGTGAAACCGGGTTTTTAGTCTTAGGATTGACCACTTCCATAAACGAAGAAACTCTACAATAAACAATTATATTGAACGACGAAACCATTATGATGGAGTGAAAATTTTTTTTTTTTATTTTTAACTAAAATTTTGTGTTTGGTCAAGCTTCCCTAAAGTTAAAAGTAATTTTTTTTTTTTGAAAATCTTTCTCTTAATGTATTTGACTAAACTTTTAGAAGAACAAAAAGAAGTGAGAAGCAATTTTGGAGAAGAGAAAAAAATATTTTTTTCCCAAAAATACTTTTTTGAAAAATACTTTTTTAAAAAGTATACTTAAAACTACTTTTTAAAAGTTTGAACAAACACAAATTATTGCTCAAAAATATTTTTTAAATTAATTAGTTAAATACAAATTATTTTACTTCCAATATACTTTTGAGAAAAGCTAATTTTTAAAAAAAGAAACACTTATTAAAATAAGTTAATTTGTTAATATCGGTCAAATAAGCTATTAGCCTAGAAATAATATATTATCACTTCTATAAGGAATATTTTATTTTTATTGTGGGACTATGGATATCGAGTACAATGGAAAATTATATAAATGAAAATAAATATAGAGGTCCTTAAATTATTTGGAAAAGAATTGTCCATCAAGTTAGTTTCATGACTATTCTTTTGTAGAACTCCAACTCTAGAAGACCAGAACCGACAATAGTCAAAGTCAATGACAATTGTAATGGAAAAGTATTCAATATATATGGTCTCTTTTCCTTTTTAAAGTTTCGCCCAAAAATCAAAGGCACTCTAACATGAACAACAAATCCTTGCGATGGTGTAGTAAATCAAATCAAATTAGGTTAAAGTTAATCTGGTGGTTAATGGACACTCTTTCTTGAGTATGTTTTAAACATAGATAGTGAAAGTTCAAAAGGGAAGACTTAGAAGCAGCGATAGAGGTAAAATTTAAGGGGTTCGTAAAAGAAAAGAAAAGTTACCAATGTAAACAAAATTGTGGGCAATGGGAACTAAACTAATAACCTTATAAACGTTATGAACCCCCGTAACTATTAAGCTATTTTTTTTAGGTTGTGTCAAGAAGATTCAAATATATATATATAATCTTATACATACAGTATAATTTTCTGGCAGGAAAACCCCTTCGCCGCTACTCGAAAGAGAGAAGTTGAGAAAGATATTCAATTTTAGACAAGAGAATAATTATACTATATTATAAGTGTGAAAACCTAAAGGGGAAATTAAAAGACCAAAATACCCATTAAAAGTTGAATGACCATTTTGCCCTTTAGTCAAATATTACTCCTGTAATGTTCTTGTGTGTGTAAATGTAATTATACATTTATGTTTTGTTTCATTCATCTTCCATATTAATAGCCTTTATACACCTTCTTACATTCTTTACGTCATATAAATTTTCTTACTTATTACTAATTATTTGTATATTTCATCTTCTATTGAAGTAATAATAATTTTCTTGCACAACTTTTCACATTCTTTAAAGTATTCATAAAAGTGCAGAATAGTATTTAAAATTTTATATATAGTAAAGTAAAATAAAATGCATCAAAGAGTGATGGCTTTCTCATTGAAAATAATATTTTTAGTGATTTTTTCTTTACCAACCAACTCATATTCTATCAAAAACTTTCTAATAGAGAACAAGAAGCAGAAGAATATATGTATATTAACAACAAGAGGATTATTTGCAGTTTCCTCTTCTGCCTTCGCATTTTTTTAAGTAAGTGTCAATTTATCATTTTTATATGAAAGAGTTTTAAATTCTTCTCCGAGTCACTATCCGTTCAAGACCTACTTCTATGAGTTTATACAGTGCTGGTCATTTTATATTTCAAATTAATTTTTCTTTGTTACTTCCAACGAGTATTTATGGAATTGTACAAGTTTTTTTTCCTGAGATATATCATCATCTAGGGCTGTGCACGGATCGGATTGGATCGGATTTAGCACATTTCGGATTTCGGATTTCGGATTCTAGAAAATGCAATCCGAATCCGATCCGAATTATATCGGATCGGATTCGGATTTTAAAGTTTGGATCGGATCGGATTTCGGATCGTAAATGCCTCAATGTTGTAAACTAATATGTATATTTTCTTTGTAAAAGAGGCAATGCATTAAGAAAAATTCATGTTTATACAATTATGAGAGTACTATGGTGCCAATATAGCTAACTCTAGCAATTGTAAAGGTAATAACTTGGAGGAAGATGTAAAGAAAGTACTGACTATCCGAAATTAAAGTGTAGTATTTATACATTGCCTAATAATTTCGGATTTCGGATCGGATCGGATTAAAATATACCAATCCGAATCCGATCCGAAATCCAAATTTTTATAAACACAATCCGAAATCCGAAATCCGAAATTGAATGGATCGGTTCGGATTTCGGATATCCGATCCAAATGAACAGCCCTATCATCATCCATGTTAGAACTGGTAAATACGATAGATAAATGGTGATATTCAAATTAAAGTTTACTATGCAAGTAACTATTTTTTTATATAGACTCATCCATGTTAGAATTAGCAACTACATTAAATAAATTGTGATATTTAAAGTTTGAAGTCTATTCAAACTTGAGGTCAGATTACTTCGATAATATTTGCTTACAAATTCTATTTTTTCTTTTTGTTAGTTCTTGGGAGAGTTTTAAAGAAAAAATGATATTAATGCAAAAAAATGTCACGACCCGAATTTTTTATCGCCGGGACCGTGATGGCGCCTAACATTGAACCGCTAGGCAAGCCAATGTTACCAGTTATTCTAACTTGTTTCTTTATGTTTAACAATTAATAGGTGATATACAAGAGCGGTATAAATAAAAGTGCGGAAGAAATAGAATCTAACAACTTAATTACATACAAATACGAAATCCATAATAACAACTCCCAGAATTTGGTGTCACAATTTCACGGACTGTCTATGAATACTACAAATAGAGGTCTGAACAAACAAAGTACTACTGCCTCAGAAATGCGTAAAGACAGAAAGAAAGTAGGATAGAAGGTGACGTCAAGGCCTGCGGACGCCTACAGGACTACCTCAATGTCGCCTGATGGACTGAAGGAAGCCACCTAGATCAGTATCCACTAGGTCCTGTATCGAGATCTGCACGACAAAAATTATGTAGGTGTAGTATCAGTACAACCGACCTCTTGTACTGAGTAAGTGCCGAGCCTAACCTCGGTGAAGTAGTGACGAGGCTAGGACACGACAAATAATATCACCTGTGCAGTTTAATAATATATAAAAGAAATAAACAGTTAAGCAAAAACGGGGGGAAACATACTGGGGAAAAAAGAGGTGGCAATTACTGAAATAATGGAATAAGGCAGCGGTTTGAATATCGAAGTAACAATAGGAATTAACAACACAGAACAACAAGTAAATAGAAACGGCCCGGCATGTCCCCTCGTGCTAAAACATCATAAACACGGCACAGAATGTCCCCTCGTGCTAAAACATCATAAACACGGCACAGAATGTCCCCTCGTGCTAAAACATCATAAACACGGCACAGAATGTCCCCTCGTGCTAAAACATCATAAACACGGCACAGAATGTCCCCTCGTGCTAAAATATCATAAACACGGCACGGAATATCCCCTCGTGCTAAATAACGTAAACATGGCACGAATGTCCCCTCGTGCTAAATAACATAAATATGGCACGGAATGCCCCCTCGTGTTAAATAACATAAACATGACACAGAATGTCTCATCGTGCTAAAACATCAGGAACAACAGTTTGGCAAGGAAAATCAGCAATAAGAAACCATAAACGCAAAGAAACAATCAACAGGAATAATGTCGTCCCGGCAAGGGACACAGCTATAACCAATCCTGCACAAGTGTATAATTTAACAAAATATTTCTCAACCGTTCAAATAATCAACAGTATTCACAACCAAGAATTTCCCTAAATGAATAACTGCCAAATTGATATTAGATCCGTAACAGAATAAACATCAATGAAAATCATATAATTACTCATATTCGACTCATGGGCATGCTTGACCACAACATATAGGTACTCGTCACCTCACTTATACATTGGACGTGGAATAAACACGTAGCAAATAAGACTCAATACCTATTCCCTCAAGCTAATGTTAGGCCAAACACTTACCTCGACTTTCACGATCAAAATCAAGCCTCAAGCACCGCTTTTCCTTTTGAACCCGACTCCAAATCAATTGTATCTAGACATAATCGACTCACTAACATCAATAAATGCTAAACAATTCAATTCCAATGCTTAATTATAGACTTTCTAACATTCTTTCCAAAAATCGACCCCGGTCCCGCTTGGTCAAAACACGAGGTTCAGACCAAAACTCGTTCACCCACGAGCCCGAATATATAATTTATTTTGAAATTCGACCCCAAAACGAAATCAAATTCTCAATTAATCAAAAAGCCCTAACTTTACCCAAATTTCCAATTTTCTACCATTAAAACCCTAGGATTATTGAAGATAGTTGATGAAAGACATTTGAAAGTTGAAGGAAATTAGTTAGTGAACACTTACTTACGATTTGGGAAGAAAATCTCTTGAGAAAATCGCATTAGGCCTTCTATTTTTTTGAAAATTTTGAGGAAGAAACGACTGAAGTTTTTTTTTTAAAAAAAACATCACTGCCCGACTCTCGCACCTGCGGTGCATTGGTCGCACCTGCGCTATCGCAGGTGCGAGAAATTGATCGCACCTGCAAAAATGGACAGTCCCACAGGGGGCCGCACCTGCGAAAGGTTATCCGCTCCTGCGGAACTGCTTCTGCGGAAGAAGGTCCGTATCTGCAAGGGGACCGCACCTGCGAACAAAGAAACGCGCTTGCGGTCTCGCACCTGCGGCCCTAGGCTCGTAGGTGCGGGCACATCAGAACTGGTGCACCAGCAGTGATTTTCCAAGTTCAAACACCCTGAAACCTACCCGAAACTCACCCCGAGCCCTTGGGGCTCCAAACCAAACATGCGCACAACCTCAAAAACATCCTACGGACCTATTCGTGTAATCAAATCACCAAAATAACATCGTAAACGACGAATTTAACCCCAAATTCAATGAAATTTTCCAAAACATCTAAAACTTCAAAAATTGCATTTATGGTCCGAATCACGTCAAATGAATTCTGTTTCTTACCAAACTTTACAGATATGACAAAAATATTATATCAAACCTGTACCAGGCTCCGAAACCGGGATACGGGTCCGATACCACAGACTACGCATATAAATTCACTTTCAAAAATCTCTTATATTTTCAAAAAATAATTTCTTTTGAAAATTTATTTCTCGGGCTTGGGACCCAGAAATTCGATTTCGGGCATACGCCCAAGTCCCATATTTTTCTACGGACCCTCCGGGACCGTCAAATCACGGGTCCGGGTCCGAGTCCGGGTCCGTTTACCAAAAATATTGACCAAAGTCATCTTTATTCAAATTTCAAATACAAAATTGTCAATTTCCTTAGTTTTTCACATAAAGGCTTCCCGGCTACACGTCCGGGCTATGCACGCAAATCGAGGTGAGAAAGAAGGAGGTTTTCATGACCTCGGAACACAGAATTAGCTATAAATACACGGGATGACCTTTTGGGTCATCACAAAAAATCATGTAAAAAGTCACAAGCATATTAAGCTTAAATGAAAAAAATTCAGGACTGTACTGAATACCTGTAAATTATCATCTTTTATTCAAATAGGCTAATTATTCATCAAATTGAACTTGTAATTTTTGTGTTTTATATTATTATTACTCATTATACACATACTTAATATATTATATATTATTTCAAACAAATATGTTTTAATTTATACGGGATACACGTGCAACGCACGTGTACAGAGACTAGTATATTTGAAACAAGCTTAGCGACAAACTGTAGACAATTGTAAGTTTATTTTGTGGAACCAAGTAAATTTGGTGACCAGGGGCGGAGTCACCTTTGCTTAAGCGGTGTCATCTGAAATTGCTTCCTCAGAAATTTTTGCTAAGTTTATATATTTGATTAGTATGCAAAAACAAAATAACAATAAGAAAATCGGAAATGCCATTGCTATCACACAGAAAGTCTCAGACCTCACGGTTACACGCCTAATATTTTTGTGGAATGCCACGGGTTCAAACCTCAATAGTTACACTTATATCTATGTGTATTTTCAAGTTTTGAGCATTGTCAGGTCTAGGCTTCGAACAAAAGCAAAGCGCTAATTATTGACCTCTTAGCTCTAAGAGAAAACCATATCAAGGGGCCAAACATGAGTTTGGTGTAATTCAGTGGCGGCACATATAGTTTCGATGTCTTCTCAACTTAATTATTATTGAGATACTAGTAAAGAATTTTTACCCTATCGAAAAGGAAGAGAAGAGAGAGAGAGATAATTCCTCTTTCTCTCTAAAAATTCCGCTTGTAACATTCCATAACCCTCAATTCACACGAATTCCAACACAACTGACCAAGATCAATTACAAATCCCACCAAACCCTCCAAATAGGACAAGACATGCTCAAATCAATGAAAATAAAGTTTCAATTAATCCAAGCATCACAATAAATTCCCCCCTCCAACTTTCAAGGAAAAGCTTTTCGGGAAAGATGAAACCATTACTATCAATACAAATCCATTATCTTCCCTTACACTCCCAATGGATATTCAAGAATATGAATCAGAAATCTCTCCAATTAAGAAAAAATGGGGAACTTTCTATCACTATTCCTATAACCTCAGAGGATAAACAAAGAATATATCATCAATGACAATACTCTCAAATAATAAAACTCCAAGGCAAAAGAATCCTTCACCAAATATTGAAACGAAAAATTCAAGATCTATAGAAAATCAGTGAAAACTTCCCTCTCATCGGCTTGGGTAACGACTACTTTATTGTCAAATTACAAAAAGAAGAAAACATGAACATGATCCTACAAAAAGGTCGATGGTTTATCTACCAAAATTTTCTCTCGATACAAAGGTGGCAACCAATTTTTGTTGCAACGGAAGCGAGACAAACTTACTCAGCAATATGGGTTAGACTCCCCCAATTACCAACTGAATTTTATGACCGTTTAATACTTCAAAAATAGGGGGGGCATATGAAGGTTATTAAAGGTGGATGCATGCACATCTTCATCCTTGCGAGGCAGATACGCTGGATTATGCATTGAATTACCAATCGAAGAACCAGTAAAAAAGGTTTATTTACATCGGCACACATAAACAACAAATTCAATACGAAGAAAACAATTTCCTTTGCAAAACATGTAGTATGCTAGGCCATAAAACCAACACATGTATGTAAAAAATAACATCGACAAATGAATTACTTTTCACGCCTTTGCAACACCCATTCGTCAGTAACTCAACAACAAGAGTAGCACCAGAGGAAGACTGCATACAATACCATTCACTCGGAGCAGGAAATCGCCACCAACAAAAATAAATGGAGCAACAGGCAAGAACATGATTCAGGTATCAATGTCAAGTTATTCAGTACACCAACAGTTAAGTACATTGTGACCCAAAAATTAAATTATATTCCTATGATTTTTAGTAATCAGTTTAAATAATGTCCCTATACCAGGTCATACCCAAAAAGTATCTAGTAACCAAAGTGATGAAAGTCACATAGACACAAAAACCCGTTTCTCACCCACTAACTTAGACACTCAACCAATGGTTTTGGATAATACCTCTGGTGGTAATAACCAAAATACCACAAACACATTGTTCATAACCAGCCGGAAAAGACAAATTCTTCCCAAAACACTCAAACCTCACTAGACGACAAAATTGCTAATACCCAAGAACCAATCGTTAATAACCACCAAATCCAATCAAAGGGCACCCCCCCCCCAAATAATATTAATGATGACCATAACCCCATCGTTAACTATAACCACCGATCAACTACTACTTTTATGCATGCGGAATTACACTCGTCCAAACAAAATCTTTCTATTAAACAAATGTCACAAGCATCGATACACATTCCAAATAAAAAACATGCAAAATCCACTATCAAGCCTAACACGCTAAACCCTTCGGATGCCATGCAAATAAAGGTAATCATTTCCCCTACCTCAATCCCCAACCACTTGAATCACCTTAACACAATGCTGAAAATCCCTATAAACCACCGGAGGATATTCAGACTAATCAAATCCTGAGAAACCAACGAACCCAAATAATGGACAACTTGTCTCCTTTTCCTCCCTAGCTAGCATACCTACCTCTAATTATACACAACCCCCCCCCCTTCCCCAGGATCACCACCCAACCTCTTGGATAGAATTAGGATTAATGGGGAGGGGTGTATCATTCCAACTTAACATAAATGGTCAGGAAAGCATCATCTTAATTCAAAATTCACAACTCCTAGCACAACTAGTATTTGAGGGTCGCCATCTAGCAATGAACAACTACATGAATCATGTTTGGGAAAACAACATATTGCAACCACTAGCACCGGGGATGAACAGCAAATTGATCCAAGCAATGCGTGCACAATGGAACCTCCCACCATATTTCAATCAAAATCCATATCTGCCTCAACATGGGACTAGACCTATCATTCTTCCCTCCTAGGAGATGATTGCACTCAACCTAGTCTTGTTGACTTGGGATCCATATCCAATTCACATGTTGCCACAAGTCCCTATAAACCTAGGAGTAATAGGTCACCAAGACACACAACCACAAATGCCCCAGGACCTAGGGAATCTAGTAGAGGAGGGGATGGAGGAGCCCATCAACCTAATAGGAGAGTTAATGATGGAATCATCAAACCTTGACAAGGTAAAGGTATTTATATTCGAGGAAATGCGGGAGAAGAGGCTTATCTAGATTGTCCAATATCACTCTTCAAATGAAAAATGGACATTCGACCACCCCAAGACCCCACTGTAGGGAAATAAGCCATGACTTCGGTACCTTCCTTAAGGAGGAACCCAATATTCCATCAGGGGAGTCAAGTGGATGGCCATCTCCATCCCGTACCTCAAACCATGAATCGTGATAAAACCAATACTATTTGGAATATTAGGGGAAGAAACAATGATGAGTTTAGAAGGAACTTTCGTGATATGATAGCCACTCAACATCCTTGCATGGTGACGCTTCTTGAAACTAGAATGACAAATCATGATAGCTTAATGATGAGTTTGGTTTTACGGAAATGATCGAGGTCCCGACTGAGAGTCAATATGGCGGTATAGCAGTTCTTTGAGACACAAACTTGGTGAATGTCAACAACTTTGTCAAAAGAAACAACGAAATTCATGCTTTAATTGAGGTACCCCCTATCCGTGACCCTTGGCTTTTTTTTCTTCTTAATTTATGCTAGCACCAATATTTCCAATAGAAATTTAATGTGGTATAATATTACAAATATTTTTGATAACTACAAAGGAGCTTGGTTACTGGGGGGATTTTAATGATGTAATGAAAGCAAATGAAAATTTTGGAGGAAACCCTATAAGTTGGAGACGAGATGCAAAACTCTGAGCAAAAATAAAGTATTGTAAATTAATGGATATAGGTTTTAAGGATTGTAAATATACTTGGTCAAACCATCGTAATTTCAGTACATACCTTATTATGGAAAGATTAGACAAAAGACTTGCTAACGATAGCTAGGTGGAACTATTTCCTAAAGCTTTAGTAATTCATCTACCAAAAACACATTCGGACCATAATCCCACGTTTCTTGAATTAATTCCTAAACATTACAACACCCTCCCCAAAACTATTAGACTAGAGACTTTTTAGAGTGGTCACCCAGAATTGAGCAATATAGTTAGAGACTATTGGCAGAATAATAACTTTGTTGATGCATCGATTATTTTTAAAAATCGCATTACCAATTAGAAAAATGATACGGACCCTTATCTAGATTAAATGACATCCAAAGTTCATATGGATCTTGCGCCTTCTTGCACCAACTAGAAGTCACCCTAAAATCTGAATATAATAAATACCTCAAGATGGAAGAGGACTACAGGAAGCTTAGGTCTAGAATTCATTGGCTTAATGAAGGTGACTCAAACACAAAATTCTTCCACATAAGTGCCACCAACAAAAGAAGAAAAAATAAAATTGCTTTTTTTAAAGACTCTGAAGGAAATTTGATAGATGATCCTCCAAAAATCATGGATCACACCTACTCCTATTTTCAACAAGCTTTCACTACTAGCCATACCTATTCTTATTGGTGTTTATAAAGTCTGACCCCTAAGCCACACAAATCTCGATATATCATCTCTATATTTTAATATATCTCCTTCAGAAATAAAAAATGTTATATTTTCCTTTAAGCCTTTTAAATCGCCTGGTGCAGATGGACTCCACCAATTTTTCTTTCTGAAATATTGGCATATACTCAACTCTTCAGTCACAAATCTTTGCCATTAAGTGTTTGAATCAGGTACCCTACCAGCAGGAAACAATGATACTTACCTTTGTCTTATACCAAATATCCCAAATGCTAACAATCTAAAGAATTTTCGGTCAATTGGATTATGTAACACCATATACAAAGTCATTACTAAGACCATTGCTAATATACTAAAACCTTACCTAGTTAACATTATCAGTCCTTACCAAGACAACTTTATCAAGGGTAGACGAACTAGTGACAATGCCATAATCATCCAAGAACTTATGTCAATAATGCATAAACCATTAGGATCAAAAGCAAATATGATCCTGAATATAGATCTTGAAAAGGCTTTTGACCGGTTGGAATGATCCTTTATATACAGAACTCTTCGTCACTTTAAATTTTCCCTTAAGATCTCTAAGCTCATCATGAGTTTCATTATTACCAGCAGAACTTCTGTCATAGTAAATGGTAGTAAAAGTAATTTCTTTTGCCCCAATAGAGATATTAGACAAGGTGATCCTTTATCTCCTTACATTTTTATCCTCTGCATAGAAATGCTATCCACTCAAATACTTCATAATGTCGACATTGGAACCTGGAGTCCAATTAGAACGGGAAAAACCAATGTTTATTATCTCACCTATTCTACGCGGACAACCTTACGTTAATGTGTAATATTGACAAAAAATCCCCACAACTATTCTTACTTGCCTCAAGAACTTTTGCACACTATCGGGGCAGAAAATAAACTATACCAAATCAAAAATCATCGTATCCAAAAATTGCTCAAACACCACCTCCAAAGCACTAGCTAAACTATTTAACATTAACATTAGTAAACCTTTGAAAAATACCTAGGATTCCCCATCATAAACAATAAACTAAAACCATCTGACTATCAATTCCTCCTTGACAACATGACTAGGAAATTGGCCTCCTGGAAATCAAACTTTCTTAACATGGCTGGTAGAACTACACTGGCCTCCTCCACTCTGAACTGCATGCCAAATCATATTGTGCAATACAACTACCTCCATACAAATATTCTCAAACATATTGACAAATTCAAAGAAACTTCACGTGGGGTTCGACCAATACCACAAAAAAAATGATCTCATCAATTGGAAAATTGTGACTAGACAAGAGTAACGGGGTCCTTGGCATTCACACAGCAAAAGAGAAAAATCTAGTAAACTTGGCAAACCTCACTTGGAGACTAATTCATAACACTAATAATCCTTGGTCCATAATCCTTTCATCAACATGTGGCGCTATCAAAAACTTTAACAACTCTTCCTTTATATGGAAAATCATAGTGAAGGGATGGAAAATATGTAATAGGGGTATTAAATGGATTCAATACATTCACTCAAATATGAAAATCTGGAAATCAATTTGAATTCCCAAATCCCTAAACCTTAGATAACTCATTGAGGGTCGTATCTTTATGAAATGCAATAGCGTGACTATTAGTGATATTTGGGTTAACAATAATTGGAATCTAGGGAAAATCCCCTTCGAACTCTCTCAATCAACGAGAAATAATATCCTATCCATACACCCTAGGAGATGCCCAAGAGAAACTCTGATTTGGAATCTAATGCGCGATGGTAAATTTTTATCCAAAAGTTGTTATAAACTAGTTAGCCCCAATGAGCAAGCTACCAATAACTTTAGCTGGATTTGGGACCTTGGCTACCCAAATAAGATCAAATATCTACTATGAAAATGCCTTCACAATAAACTATCATGTCGATCCTACCTTTACTATATAAGTATTAACATAGATCCCATTTGTCCAGTATGCAAAAATGATAAAGAAACTATCAAACACATATTTATTAGATGTAAAGCATCCCTCAAATTCTGGAACATGCTGGGTTATAAAGCCCCTCTTCACCAAAACTCGTCCCACTGGATTCAAATTATAAGGGACCTAAGTACTCTCGTCTCATCCGGTTACCTTTCACGGATAGATCTATACCCTTTTGTTCTATGGAGTATTCTCAACGATAACAGCAATAACCATGCCAACACGACTCACCATTTTAACACTAAACACTCTATGGACCTAGCAATTGAGTACAAGCTACTAACTCAAAAGAAATATTTTACTGTGAATTCCCATGCAATAAATGTTGCATGGCACAAACCTGATTCGAGCTTCTATAAGCTCAACATAGACGGTGCCTTCAAAGAGAAAGAAAACTTGGGGCGGGGGGGGGGGGGGGGGTTTAGGGGGGGGGGGGGGTGTTTAGGCGGCGTATTCAGGGACCGCAATAGCCACTGGATAGCAGGCTTCAACACCACTGCCCAACCATATCACCTTTACAAACAAAGCTAGAAGCACTCAAGGAAGGTCCCAATATAACATTAACGAAAGGATTCACTCCACTGATTATCGAAACATACACAACAAAGGTAATCAAAGTTTTAAAAAATGGTTGTGACTCTCATGACATGATTATTTGCACTTGCAGGTGGTTAATGCTCCAGCTGAAGCAGCTGTCAATTGATAATTAGTGATTTGTATTATTATTTACTCCCATTTTCTTAGGTTTCAAGCAATAATTTACTTAATTAATCCCACATTTTGATGCAAGTTGATTGAATTGCAGTAACTGAATTGATTTGTAGATATTGATCCAAAAGACCTAAAAAAGGTGTAGAACTTGCAAAATCCCAGAATCCAGCTAAAACGCTGCAGCGCTCACTTTTCCGCTGCAGCGTTGGTCACTTCGCTGTAGCGGATTTCTATCCGCTGCCCCGTTGGGCAAACTTCAGAGAATCTGTTTTTAAGGCCAAGGAAAACGCTGTCCCCGCTACTTTTCCTCTGCAGCGTTTCATCCACCGCTGCAGCGCCCATTATTACGCGGGATGCGTTTGATGATCTTCATAGAGTTGGAAGCAATGGGAATTCAAGATTACGCGGTCAGCGGTATTTTTCTGCTGCCGCATTCTAGTCATCGCTGCAACACTCCATTATTCCGCTGGGCGCGAAGTTGAAGATTTAGAGAGCTACAAAATTCAAAACCACTGCAACAGAAGACTCTTTGCCCCAGCGCTCAGAAATACGCTGGGAGCGAATTCTCCGTAGGGGCATTTTTGTCCAGTATTTTCAGCCATGTATAAATAGATCTTTTCTTCATTTTTTAGGGCAGGAGCCGTTTGGAGAACACATGAATAGTGCTTTTTGACTATTTTGAGTAATTTTAGCTTAGCTTTAGCCATAGTTCTTCAATTATTATCTTGTATTTTACATTTATGAGCTTAATTTCATCTTCTACTTGTGTTTCTGCTTAAATATGAGTAGCTAGGCCCTTTAGCTAGGGTTGTGGCTCAACCTTAATATGGGTAATTAATGAGTTTTCAATTTTAGGATGATTATGTGTATGGGTGTTTGGTATTTAGCTTAATTTGTGCATAAATTTCAGATTTAGTGGTTGCAAACACTATTTCAAGCCTTAATGACTAGGGTCACTCTTGAGAAAGAGGACCCAAGTCTAGGTAATTAAGCTAACAAGGTATTGGGGCAAACTCAAGAGATTGATAGCCCCGATAAAGGGGTGAATGCTAGAGATGGCTACACCTGACTTGAGCCAATTCATGTGCATAAATGAAAATACCCAGTTGTGCTTGAGAAGGCCAAATTGGGCAAAGTCACCCATATTACCGAGAGGTAGTGGGTGAGTAAATTTACATGAGGTTATTCCTTTCACCCACATTTCACAGAGTCATCCTCAATTTTAGATCTGTTAGTCACTCACCTAGGAGGAAGTCACAGCCCTAGTCCCTTTATCAACTGAGAAAATATACAAAAAGATATTAGTTAGCTAGTTCATAGTTTCATTTAGACTCAATCATCGTATAATTACAACAACCTTTTTATGAGAAGTGTAATTAAGAGCATGACACGCCACCAGATCATTTAGACACTCAACTCCCACATTCTTAGCTCCATGTGGAAATCGATCTCGACCCTTCAGGTAAAAGCTGCATCGACCCCTTCCTTGCTACTATTTAGTGTTATAGGCGGGAGCCGGTCACTTTTTGGCACCATTGCCGGGGAGCTTTTACGGTGTTGATTTTCTACGTGAATAGTGGGGTCAATTGTTCTTCTTTCCTTCTATTACTAACGTGTGTGTTTAAATTCAATTCAGGTACAAATGGCGGATCCTTTGGGAAATATCATTTCGGGGGAGGAGGTATATGACAATGGAGAGGATGAATTGAATCAAGTACCTCCACATCCAAAACGAGGCAGACATGCCAATCTTAATGATGATATTTCAGACCCTCCCCCGCTTCCAACTCCCAGAGCTGACCCTCGGGTGCTACCAAACAAGGGGTATGCGAATGCTATTGTCCCGCCTAGAATCCAGGCGGGCAACTTCCAAATCACAAATGTGATGCTGACACTCTTGGAGCAGCGTGTGTACTTCACAGGAGCTCCTCACCAGAATGCTTACAAGCATTTAAAGGGGTTCGTTGATACCTGCTGGGGGAGCAAGCAAACAAACGTCTTAGAGGATGCATTAAGGCTTCGGCTATTTCCCTTCTCTCTCCAAGGGAAAGCCCTAGATTGGCTTGAGCGACCCCCCAACCATTCCATATCCATATGGGATGAGTTGGCGGACAAGTTCATTGCTAAATTCTTCTCTCCTGGGCACATGGTTGCATTAAGAGATGAAATATTGGATTTCAAGCAAGCATCAAATGAGCCTCTTCATAAGATTTGGGAATGCTATAGAACTATGGTCAAAGAGTGTCCAAACAATGACATGACGGAGGCCATGATACAACAGACTTTCTACCGAAGCATCAATACCACTAATCAGTGTGTGGTAAACCAACTCGCTGGAGGAAACTTTATGAAGCTAACTTACACTGAGGCATGTGACATCTTAGATGAAATGGCTGACACATCGTCGGCATGGAAAAGTAGAGCAAATGTGCCTCGGGGTGATCCAAGTGTTATTAACCTCCACAAAGAGCTTCAAGATCATGGGCAAGCAATTGCCGAGCTTTCCACCACCATGAATCAACTTGCTAAGGCACATCTTCATCAAATACAAAGCCCAAAGCAAGTGCATGCTATGGAGAGGGTAAATCTTTTGGTGAACAAGCGAAGGCCTCGTGGGAATCAAATGCAAAACAACAATGACCGATGTGACCAAAGAGTGAGTGGGTATAATCAAGAAGAATCTTATGGTCATCAAGATGAAGATGTGATGTATGCCAACAATTTTCAAGTGCCAAGGAACAATCAAGGAAGCAATCAAAATTGGAATAATCAAGGGAACAAGCAAGGTTGGAACAATCACAGGCAAAGCAATTGGAACAATAATAACAACTCAAGCAATTGGGGGTACAACAATCGACAATAGGGAAGAAACCATAGCAATTGGGGTGGTAATGGTAATCAGGGGTCGGTCTTTCAAAGGCCCCCTATGTACCAACAACCAAGCAATCCACCCCCGTATCAATCACAAGGCCAAGGTTCCTCAAGTAATGACATGGGTAGAATTGAGCAAATGTTCAAACAAATGATGGAACGCAATGCGGATTCGAATGCTTAACTTGCCTCCCACAACACCTCCATTCGAAATCTTGAAGTTCAAATGGGACAAATCTCACAAGCCTTGAACACTCGCCCGAAGGGAGCACTACCTAGTGATACGGTGGTGAACCCCAAGGGTGGGAACAACAACAACAATACCGATCATGCCATGGCGGTGACCACAAGAAGTGGACGAAGTGGTGATGCTAGTTCTTCAAGGCAAAAGAGAGTTGTTGGTGCTGATGACGACTTGCAAAATGATGAGGTTCCGATTGAGGTTGAACATGCGGTGGAAGAGCCAACAACTAGTGAAGTGAGAATTGATATTCATGAGCATGAGGAGGAAATGCAAAGTGACGTGAACCCGTCTAAGGAACATGTAATTGACATGCCCGAACCGGTTGTGTTAAAAGAAAAGGCACCATTGCCTAGGCCTCCTCCTCCCTATCGTCAAAGGTGGGCAAAGCAAAAGAATGAGAACCAATTCAAGAAATTCATCGACATGGTGAAGAGTTTATCCATCAATGTTCCTTTGGTTGAAGCACTTGAACAAATGCTCGGGTATGTCAAGTTCATGAAGGACTTGGTCACAAAGAAAAGGTCAATGGAGTGTGAAACTATAAAAATGACTCATCAAGTGACTGCAATAGTGCACTCAATGGCACCCAAGCTTGAAGACCCAGGGGCATTCACCATCCCTTGTACAATTGGTAGCGCGGATTTTGCCAAGGCATTGTGCGACTTGGGAGCTAGCATCAATTTGATGCCATACTCGGTCTTCAAAACCTTGGGAATTGGTCAACCTAGGGCTGCTTCCATGTGACTTCAAATGGCAGATTGATGTATGAAGCGGCCTCTAGGGATAATTGATGATGTGTTAGTGTGGGTTGACAAGTTCATTTGGCCCACAGATTTTGTTATCTTGGATTGTGAGGTGGATTATGAAGTTCCTATCATCTTGGTAAGGCCCTTCCTTGCAACGGGAAAGGCCTTAGTTAATGTGGAAGCCGGTGAGCTCACCTTCCGGGTGGTCGATAAAAAGGTCGTGTTCCACGTTTGCAAGTCAATGAAGCAACCCAATAGCACGTAGGTATGTTCTTTCGTGGACCTTGTCACCGAGGTCATTATTTATGAAACAAGCTCGATGATAAATGTTGAAGACCCCGTGGAAGCAGTTTTATTGAACAATGATGATATTGTGGTGGATGGCTTGATCGAGTGTACCAATGCTCTACAAGGCATGGGTTCTTATTCATATGGTCCTCGAAAGTTATCTTTGGATTTGGAGAATCGAAAAACTCCTCCGACAAAGCCTTCAATTGAAGATCCACCTACCTTGGAGTTGAAGCCACTTCCACCACACCTCAGGTATGAATTTCTGGGTCCTTCTCGTACTTTACCTGTTATACTTTCATCTTGCCTAACCAAATTGCAGGTAGACTCTACTCTCAAAGTGCTAAAGAAGAGGAAGAAGTCCATAAGTTGGACAACAGGGTATAAGCCCCGCCTTTTGTATGCACAAAATCACTCTTAAGGATGGAGCGAAGCCTTCCGTAGAACACCAACGGAGGCTAAATTAGTCAATGCAAGAGGTTGTCAAGAAAGAGATAATCAAGTGGCTCGATGCAGGGGTCGTCCACCCAATCTCTGATAGTGCTTGGACTTCTCCAGTCCAATGTGTTCCAAAAAAAGGGCGGCATGACCGTGGTACAAAATGACAAGAATGAACTTATTCCAACAAGGACAATCACTAGGTTGCGGGTATGCATGGATTACCGTAAGTTGAACAAAGTGACCCGCAAGGATCACTTCCCTTTGCCTTTCTTGGACCAAATGCTTGACAGACTTGTGGGGAGAGATTTCTATTGCTTCTTGGATGGGTATTCAGGTTATAATCAAATCTTGATAGCTCCGGAAGACCAAGAAAAGACAACCTTCACTTGTCCTTATGGGACATTTGCTTTCTCCAGGATGCCTTTTGGATTGTGCAATGCACCCGCTACATTCCATCGATGCATGATAACTAGGGATTATACTTTATTTGACACTCCATCTTGCTTAAGTTTTGGTTCAAATGGTATACAAAATAGTCTCAAAATCTTACTTGTTGTACTTGTTTGCAGGGTTTAGTCAAAAAGGTGACAAATAGTCAAAACCAGCTCAAAAAAGAGTGAAACATGCACAAGTACCAAGAATAAGTCCAAGCTCAGTCCAACAGACCAGTGCAGTTCGCAGTCCATTTAGGGCGGTCCGCACTGAGGAGTTTCAGAGAGGTGATTTTGGAAGCTTAAGTAGCGCGGCCGCAAAACCATTTTGTGCGGACCGCACTAATGAGATTCATAGAGATGATTTTGGAAGTTTGAGACCAGTGCGGTCCGCACTCCATTTTATGCGGACCGCACTAGTGAGATTAAGAGAAATGAGTTTGAAGGCTTGAAGACCAGTGCGGTCCGCACTCCATTTTGTGCGGCCGCAATAGAAGCCACCGCGGCCGCGGTGCATTTCATGCGGTCCGCGGTGGCCAAGTTTAGAGTAGCTGATTTCCAAGCCAAAAAGCCTCAACGCGGCCGCACTCCATTTTGTGCGGTCCGCAGTACCCCCGCAAGGGTATTTTTTTCCAGAACATTTAGTCTAGTATAAATAGTTTCTTTTCTCATTTTTAGGTCAGCTTTTGTACTCTGAGATATTCAGGAGCTCGTGAACGTTTTTCTTTCATCATTTTGAGTAATTTTAGAAGAGTTTTAACATTGAATCTTTCAATTTTAGTTTGTAATTCAATTATATGGGTTGTTCTTCATCTATTTCTCTGATTTCTTCTCTTATCATGAGTAGCTAAACCCATTAGCTAGGGTTGTGGCTCAACCCTAGTGTAGGTATTTGATGGGTCGTTTAATTAAGGCTCAGATGTTTATGGGTAATTGGTATTTGGGTTGATTTATGGTTTTCATGTTAAATTAGTGGTTGCAAACACTAATTGGTGTTTATTTGACTTGGGTTCTTCTTGAGAAAGAGAACTTGAGTCTAGAAAATCAGTCCAACAAGGAGTTGGGATAGATTCAAGAGATTGATAGTCCCAATTAACGGGTTAAACCTAGAGATAGTAAAACCCTACTTGAGCCTATATTGCTTGCATGACTGTGACACCCAATTGGTCTCGAGGGAGGAAATTAGGGCAAATCCACTCAATCTACCGAGATGTATAGAGTGGGTAACTCCGTGCATTGGCTATATCACAATCCCATTTATGACATCTTTGCCTTAGGTATTGGAATCCCGTTAAGTACTCACCTAGGAGAAAGTCATAGCCCTAGTCCTCTTTATCTATTAAAAAAAACACTCAAAAAGACATTTTTTTAGTTAATTAGCAATTTGCAATTAGTCTAAACCGTAGTTCTAATATAAAACCAAAAGTATGAGAAGTGCAATTAAGAGCACGAAACACTACTAGATCACGTAGGAACTCAACTCCCACACTAGTAACTCCATGTGGATTCGATCCCGACCCGTTCGGGTAAAAGCTGCATTGACCCTCATCTTGCTACTATTTAGTAGTGTAGGTGAGCGCCGATCACTTTTTGATGCCATTGCCGGGGAGTTATATGGTGTTGACTATCTACGTGAATAGTGGTGTTAAGTGTTTTTCTTTCCTTTTTTCTGTTAACGTGTGTGTTGAATCAATTTAGGTTCTAATGGCGGATCCTTTGGGAAACATCATTCCGGGGGAGGAGGTATATGATAACCAAGAAGATGAAATAAACCAAGTACCACCTCCCAGACGGGGCCGACATGCCAATATTAATGAGGACATTCCAGACCCTCCCCCGCCTCCACTTCCCAGAGTTGCCCCTTGGGTCCTTCCAAACGAGGGGTACGCCAGTGCTATTGTCCCGCCTAGAATCCGGGCGGGAAATTTTCAAATAACAAATGTGATGCTGACATTCTTGGAGCAGCGGAGCTGTTTCACCGGAGCCGCCCACCAAAATGCTTACAAACATTTGAAGGGATTCGTAGATACATGCTGGGGAAGAAAGCAGATGAATGTCTCAGAAGATGCCTTGAGACTTCGGTTGTTTCCCTCTCTTAGAGAGAAGGCTCTTGATTGGATCGAGAGACTTCCTAACCACTCCATATCTACGTGGGGCAAGCTCGAAGACAAGTTCATTGCAAAATTCTTCTTTCTCAGTCACATGGCAGCGCTTAGAGATGAAATATTGGCTTTCAAGCAAGAGCCCAACGAGCCTTAGCATGAGATTTGGGAGCGCTACCGGACCATGATAAAGGAATTCCAAACAATGACATGGCTGAAGCCGTGATTCAACAAACCTTCTACCGGGGCATAAACACTGTCAATCAATGTGTGGTCAATCAATTAGCCGGTGGAAATTTCATGAAGTTGACTTACCCCGAGGCATGTGAGATCTTAAATGAGATGGCTGACACATCGTCAACATGGCAGAGTAGAGCAAACGTACCTCAGGGTTATTCGGGTGTTAATGGTCTTCACAAAGAACTTCAAGAACATGGGCAAGCAATTACCGAGCTCACTACCACTATGAACCAACTTGCTAAGGCAACACTTCAACAATTACAAGGGCCGAAGCAAGTTAATGCCATGGAGGGAGTGAATGTTTTGGTGAAACAAAGAAGACCTCGGGGAAATCCAATGCAAAGCAACAATGAGCAAGGTGACCAAGGACCAAGTGGGTATAGCCAAGAAGATTCATATGATGATCAAGGCGAGGATGTCATGTATGCTAATAATTATCAAATCCAAGGGAACAATCAAAGCAACAATCAAAACTGGAACAACCAAGGCAACAATAAAAATTGGCGTAATCAAAGACAACGCAAATGGAACAATAACAACAATTCACGAAACTGGGGGAACAACAACCTACAATGGGGGAGCAATAATGATAACAATTGGAGCGGAGGCAATAACAACAACAATTGGGGTGGTAATGGTAACCGGGGGTCGGGCTTTCAAAGGCCCCCGATGTACCAACAACCAAGAAATCCACCCCCGTACCAAGCTCAAGGCCAAAGCTCATCAAGTAATGACATGGAAAGAATTGAACAAATGTTCAAGAAAATGCTGGAGCGCAATGCGGACTCCGATGCTCAATTGGCCTCCCACAACACCTCCATTAGAAATCTTGAAGTACAAATGGGCCAAATTTCTCACGCCTTGAACACACGCCCAAAGGGAGCACTACCGAGTGATACGGTGGTGAACCCCAAGGGTGGGAACAACAACAATACCGTTCACGCCATGGCGGTGACCTTGAAGTGGAAGAGGCGGTGAGGCGAGTTCTTCTAGACAAAAGAGAATTGTTGTTGATGATGATGAATTGCCAAATGATGAGTTACAAATTGAGGTTGAGCAAGTGGTGGAAGATCCAACTACTAGTGAGGTGAGAATTGACATTCATGATAATGGGGAGGATTTGCAAAGGGACGTGAACCCATCTAGGGAACACATGATTGATATGACGGAACCGGTGGTCCCAAAAGTCAAGGAACCATTGCCTAGGAACCCTCCTCCATATCCTCAAAGGTTGGCGAAGTAAAAGCAAGATAATCAATTCAAGAAATTCATCGACATAATGAAGAGTCTTTCCATCAATGTCCCTTTGGTTGAA